>JZSA01000088.1:0-53064 GCA_000956155.1 Cotesia vestalis
GGAATAAAAAAAAAAAAAAAAAAAAAAAAAATTAAAGAGTTACTTGTTGGAGCTATTACTTTGAAGTTATTGTCCAGGTATTATTCCAGAGAATTAAAACCAGCCGCTTTTTTTATCAGCACTCTCCATAATGATTAAACCCGGACTAAAAAAATAATAAAAGAAAACCTTAACCCTCTTTTACTAATTCCTGAGGATGCTTTTAACGCAACACAGCACACACACACACACACAAATACACACTTAGTGTTTTTCATATAAATAAAAACATTAAAAGGAAAAATACTTTGTTATATTTTCCCTACTCGTCACACCACTCTGCTGTCAATATTTCATTATTTTCCTTTTATAACGTCCATCAAGACCAGATAATTTAATAATAATAAAAAGCTTCATACTCACTAGATTTTATTTAAACTTTATTATTGTAACACCGCGGAAAATATATGCATAGATATCAGCAACTTGTTGATTCAAATCCATGTCTATCTGCTAGCTCTAGTCTAAAATTAAAACAAAAATTACTTTAGCGCAAACAAAACTTTTTTATGATTCACAATAATAAAAAATAATAATGATTAAAATAAAATAACAACAATTGATGATTTAAACAATGGAAGAGCTTGGACTATTGTTGAGAAACTTTAAATTAATTAAAAGAACTATTATATAAAAGTAATTAAAACTCTGTAGATAAAAGAACTTAAAATTTGCAAGTGACACTCGGCACTCTTCAAGCTAATTTCACCCCACTCATTAATGCAATCAGGTGTATTCGATGTCCATTACACAGGAAAGCACGAGTAGAGAGCTGATGAACAGAAGGGTGCAGAGACACGCACGTTCGAGAGACCAAAGCGATACTGAAAGCTGAAACTGACAGCGTGTCCTATAACAACCAACTACAGAGTACAGCTACCAATGGGTGACGCGTGACCTTGTGTGTGTGGTGCGAATTCCAGCGATCGGTAAACAGTAAAAAATAATAATATAATTATCCTTATACTTTGGAAAGTATCTCTGTCCTTCATCCTTCATCAATCAATCTCTACTCAAATGTTCTTGCAATTAAATGACAATAAAGTTAGCTGTCACTATTATAATTTTTTTATTTTGTTTTTTTAATCGATAAATTTGCTCCAAAAAATTATTTCTGAAAAATTGCATTTTTTATTGTTTTTTTAATTTTCTAAATGTCAATTTTTTGTTCTCATTTTTTTGCCATAATTTATTTGTTAGAAAAATATTTTTAATTATTTATTATCTGCTAAATTGATATGAAAATTAACTTAGCAGATATTTAATCATTTTTAGAACTTTTTCTAACAAATAAATTATGGCAAAAAAAAATTGACATTTAGAAATTTTAAAAAATTAAAAATGCAATTTTTTTAAAATAATTTTTTTGGTAAATAAAATTTTTATAATTAATTATTATCTGCTAAATTGATGAAAATAAATTTAGCAGATATTTAATAATTTTTAGAACTTTTGCTGACAAATAAATTATGGCAAAAAAAAATTGACATTTAGAAATTTAAAAAATTAAATATGCAATTTTTAAAAAATAATTTTTTTGTTAAATAAAATTTAAAAATTCTCTAGTGACTGCTAACTTTAATGTCATGCTAAATTGATTCTCGTTGCAATGAAAAAAACATGGATAAATAATAAATGACACTGAAATTGGCAGACATTAAAATTTTTTTTAGAGTTTTATAGCAATTAAATTGCAATGAAAAATAATTAACTAAAAATTTCCACGAGTAAAAATTAATAAAAATTACAAGTGAAAATTTTTAGAAGCTTTTTTTGTTGTAATTGATTTGTTAAAAAATTTTTTAAAATTGACAGCTGACATATGATAATAATAATTATAATAATAGTCATTTATTATAATGATAAAAAAAATATCCAATATCAGACTAGCAGCCTGTCGCACTTTAATACTCGAAGGGTATTTGTTTTTCTCAATATATATATATACATAAAATAAAAATACATAAGTAACTAGACACAGGGAGTGTAAGAAAAAACGAGTGAGTAGAGGAGAGTAACAGTCAGAGTAAGGATGTTTTTTTTTTGCTCTGCGCCTACGCGGATTCCACCGTCAGCTATGAGCATAAGAATCCGATTGGTTGATTTACGCATTATGGGGATGCCTTTTTTTACTTCAAGAAAAAAAAAGTAACTAATTTGTTGATCGTCTTTTTTTACGAGCTAGTAAATTATCTCCATATAATCGAACTTTATTTTTACCTCTGCGTTTTCAATTAGATATTTTTCCATTTTCGTTTTATGCTGACATTCGATGATATAAAAAGTAAAACTAAAAAAAAAAAAAAACTTTACCTTCATGTATCGAATTTTTTTCAATTATCGTTATCGCAAATACATTTTTTCTCTTTTATTTTGCAATGTTGAAATTTTTTTACTAATAAAAATTATCAGACATTTTATATTTTTAGTATTGTACTTTTTTTATATTAAAAGTAATTAAATTACGCCAAGGATTCGGCGTTAATTGATATTTAGTCTGACATTAAACCCTTTTATTTCAATTATTAGTCAATTAGGATCTACCCGATGAGCGTGTTAAATAATAATAATAATTATAATAATATTAATATTATTATTATTTCTATTAAGTTTATAAATAAATTCTGTCATTGAAAATCAAGAAAAAAAAAAAAATAAAAAATGAGTGATTTGATAGACCTTACCAGTCCAGAGGACAAAAAGATAAAACCTCCTAAACTTACGTCACCGCTGATCCCTTTACCAGATGATAAGGGCAACCCAGGTGAATCTAACCATATAAATAATCCAATAATCAATTTAGAAGCTTGTGGTAACTTGGATGACAATCCATTCGACTCTGCGCTGCGGAAAACGAGTGAGTTTGTCAGTAAATCCCAAGACCCTTTTGAGATAGTCTGGGAAAAGTCAATGAACAGCACCAAGAAATCATGTAGGTCAACTGGGGATCAGTCAGAATCGTTCCAGTACCATCATGCTGCCAAACTAAATAAAACAACGGACGGTTTTGTCACTCCATCGGTCAATTCAGTCCCCAAAAGTGTGAATAAATCAAAAACCCCGGCGATTTCAGTGAAACCGCCTACTCCTGAGTTCCACGACCTCTCGATCCTGAATCAGTCGTGTCTGAATGACAGTTTTCTTCTGGACTCTTCGATCACGGGAAGACCGAGCACTGATAGGTATTTAAAACGGCTGGCCAGCGACATTGAATCATCCAGCCCGAGCGTCAACTTATCCCAGTCAATTCTCAACCAGTCGACGCTCAACGACAGCTTGTCTGGGACCAACTCCGATGACTGTCCAATAAAATCGATAGCTGCCCAGCGACTCGCCTCATGTGTCCAGCAAGGACTCAAAGAAGCAGAGGCTGCTCGGAAAAACGAAGGGTACCATCTCCAGCGGTCGTTGTCTCAAGGTTGTCACATCTCGCCACACTACTCCAAGTCTTCCAGGTCTTACTCGACTACAAGTGTTGGATTGGATAAAAGTCTTCAAAATTTTGCCTCTAGAGAGACTTTACTCGACCCGCTGAACAACGGCTTTCTCAATTCATCTCGTGATACTATATCGGATATATCTTTCATCAGGAAATTCAGTTCTGCATCGGGTGGCTCTTCTACTGATACTTATAATAAAATAAACCGTGCTTTTATCGCCAGCAAATCACTTATAGAAAATGATTCAGTAAAAAAATCAATAAACTCACGACTCTCAACGTCTTTTGCTGAGATTTCTGACTTGAAAGCAAAACTTAGTTTACTAAAATCCAAGTCTTTGCTGGGGTCTTTGGAAAAAAATGAAACTGGTTCAGTTTCTGATCCAGAAGCGATTATTATTAACCATAATATTACTTCAGATTCTGTATTTATTGTAAGTTATGTTTTACAATATTTTATTTTAAAAATTATCAATTTAATAATTTTTTTTATTTTAACAAGCTATTTATATAATTTCAGGATGAAAATTGGGAGAGAGCGAATGATGCGAGATCAATAGCAGCTAAACTTGAAAAAATGCTTATCAAGTCACATAAGTGTGAGTAATTTATAGAAAATTTATCTCACTATTTACTAATTATATTATTTAATTTCAGCGAGCGATAGTGATGAATTACCTTCGAGAATTTCCAGCGATATTGAGGTCTTAACGGATAACGAAGTACGAGTAGAAAACTTGATTGAGTTATCCTCCGATACCTCGAACAGTACGGGATTTAATTCCGCTGATAAAGTACAGTCTTCATCGCAATCACATCTTAAGAGTAATGACAACAGCTCTGTCGACGTGGTACGTGAGTTGGAGAAGGAACTAATCGATGCTGAGAATAAGCCAGCCGCTGCCAGTCTGCTGATGGATTTAAAGAAATTAATAAAAGCTGAAAATAATCTTCAGGCTATTGAATTGCTGAAAAATCTTGAGAAAATGTTGGGAGTTAAATGTCAGAGTAACGCTGATTTATTAGAAATTTATATGAATTCAAGTATGAGTTCTTCGAATAAAGATAAAAATTTTGATGATACAAGCGTTAAAACCAACGATTTTACTCATGATACATTGAAAGAAAATACTTCAAAGGCATCAGACAGTATAAATTCGTCCGGAGATCCAAAAGACAAAAGTCAAAATAGCAGTACTTTAAAATTAATAGCGGGTATACAAGAGTCGCTTGAAAAATTACTGTCAGAAAATGTTGGACAGCCTAAATTATTACTAAAAAAACTTAACAGCGTGTTTAGCAGCATTGTGTCGAGCGAAAAAACTCCGGCAACCTCACCAGTAAAAACAGCACGTGTGTCTCCGATGAAAAATCAGGGATTAAGCCGCTCGGTGACATCTCTTGCCCGCAGAAGTGTGGACAGCCCGACTAAAAAATCATTCGGATTAAAAAGACGGACCTCGATGACGCAGATACCTTATACTGGTAGTTCGCGCAGATCTAGCTCGGCTGGCCGTAGCGTACGTGCTGACAGTCCCAAGAAAGAAATTAAATCCCGGCTGTCGTCATCCGCGTACCAAGTAGCTGGTCATCACCAAGTTCTACAAGAAACTGCTGTTAAAATTAAGCCCGTACCAGTGATTGGTAAGAGTAAACTACGCAAGAAGTCAGAGCAAGCTCTTGAAGTTCCTAAGAAGGGTCCGCTGAAAGCGGTGATTCCTCTGGGTAATATGCATCGACGTGCTTCGTTGGGGAAGCGCGTTGCTCCGACGACTCCTCCAAGGTCTGCTCGCGCTTCCATTGGTAAAACCAGCACTCCAAATACCGGAGAGCAGACTCTAGACTGCCTGAAGAAACCTCCCAAGACTAAACCTCTGGCTGCTTCCACTCCAGAAGGGAGTTATAAGAATACTCGCTCCAGTTTGCCGGTTCCCAAAAGCCCAAGACCTTCTTGCAGTATTTCTCCGGTTACTCCCAAGACTCCAATGGTCACTCCCAAGACTCCTAGAGCGTCTAGTCCTCGAGTTACTCCAGGATTCAGTCCCCGCATTCAAAATAAAAATAATTCTCATGAACAGTAAGAAATATTATGTTATTTTTTTGTTATTTATTTAATTATCTTTGACTAATTAATTTTTTTTTTTTAATTTTTAGTTCTCAAGTTAAAAAAATAGCTTCTTCACCTACGACACCTAAATCATCTCCAAGAGTAAATAAAATAAAAGAAGTTTCACACCGGCTGAGTTTATCGTCACAACCAATCAATAAACCTGGACATTCTCGTCGTTCAGAACCTGTAAAACAAGATTTATCAAAGAGCGAGGGCTCGAAAAAAATACCTGGTGTTTTAACTGAAAAAAATGCTCCAATTGCTAAAGTAAAGCCGATTAATTTAGTAAGTCAATTAATTATTTAACTGACCCAGTACAAGGATGTGATGAATAATAAAAAAACTTATTTTCAGGCTTCCAAATTTGTTCTGCGTCGCACCGGAAGCTTCAAATTTCCCGAGAAGGAAAATAAATTATTAAAATGATCCTAAAAAATTATTTTTATATTTTTAATCAAAGTATTATGAATTTACTTAATTAATTAATTAATATTTTTTTTTTAATTTTTTTAAATGTATTTAATAATAATAATAAAAATTTTTTTTATAAATTTAGGAATTTGGCGGGAGATAAAATTCAAAATAATAATCAGCTGTTTGGAGAATAAGACGCGTCTATGCGCGCGTTCAATACACAATTATGCGCAGTGCAATTTACAAGCGCATGCGTAGAAGATAATCAAACAGCGCCTCACTATTTTCATTTATAAACCCAACGCGGCAATTTTCTGTACTACCTTCGTTCGCAATCGCGTAAGATCTTTGCGGCGGTTTACAGTCACAGTTTTTTTTGCCGTATAAGTACAACTCATAACTATTTGAGCGTTAATTTTATTTTATTTCTACTGGTAAAAAAAATTCAGAAATTTCTGAAGAGTTGAAAAATTTGTAAAACTACTGTAAGCAATAACAAAAACTTGCTTATTAAATACTATTGTTACTCGTACACACATATATAATAAGCAGTCGTTCAAGTGACCGAGTTGTACGCTTACTCCACAAGAAGAATAAAGAGAGAGAAACCGCGCCCGGAGCGCCCACATTGTAAAAGCTTTACTAGCGCACGTGTGATTATTCAAGATTATTATCGATCATACATAAACGTCATTCTTAATATTATAAATTAAGTAAGTACATTTTTCAGTATTATTTATTATCTGACCTAGTTATTAAATTTAAAATAATAAATTTCCAGCTCCAAGTTCCTGACCAACGTTCATTTTGTCCGTTCCCAAACTAAAACTACGCGCAATAGTACGGGCAAGTAAAAATTACTCATCAGCGCGCACATAGTACGCACATACTCAACTTCTGCATCAATCCTGCACGCTCTTCATCAGCGAAAAAAAAAAAGTATATCCTAAAAAAAAATTACACACGTTAAAAATAATATGTGCATACAATTTATAACGCGTATAATTACATTTGTATAAAGTTGTAAATTGCATGTTGCATACGCGCCCGGTCCGCTTACATACACATTGACATATTTATACATGTGTAGCCATATTAAATATATAGAAACAGAGATATTGGTGTGTAAATTGGCGCTGTGCTCACTAAATTTTATTCAGTTAGCATTTCGCTCTTGACGACTAAGCACAAGACATTTTATTCAGCTGCTAACTACTTCGGCTTGCTCTGACACTCACTTTGCAATATAATACATATGCAGTGTAGTAGCTAATGCACATATCTTACTTATAAATTCATAGACGTATGCGGCGGTGCATTTATAAGTCTGTATGTGTGCTAGCTCTGGAGTGGGTAAGCGCGCAAGTTATTCTTTTAATTCTGTCATTAATATTTTATTATAAAAGACGCGTATACGCCCTAGTGCATTAGGTTACTCCACGTGTAATTGTTTTTCAGCTATTATCATTTATGTAAGTTTAAGTATTTACTTTAATTAATTTTTTATTTTTCTTTCGCGCTGACGTTTTGTTTTATTTCAATTATAAAAAACGGTGTCTAAGTTTCGATTTGGTCATTTACTCGTGTTAGCCTTGACGTTTTTCTATAAATATATTTTTTTTTAATTTTATTTAATGCAATAACTTTTTTTTTTTTTTTAACTTAATTCTTTTTATCCTTTTTTGTATTTTATTAATTATTTTTTATTTATATTTATTTACAGTAATTGAAGTATCAATTTGTAATAACTAAAACAAAATTTTTTTTTCATTAACAGAATAAAAAAAAATAGAGAAAATAAACCGGCGAGTAAAACACCGATGAAGAAACGGCGACATCTTGATACCCGCGATTGATACTAAATTTAAAAAAATAAATATATCAATAACACTAGGATAAAATAACAAAAAAAAAAATTAACCAAGAGATTTAAATAACACATAATTAATTAATAAATAAAATAATATTAAAGAAAGAAAAAAAAAAACAAAATAAGAAAGCAAATAAAAATCTAATATGCAGCAGCACAGAGTAGATGCTCAAATACTTTACGAAGAACAAATTTTGGAAGCTATTGATCAATTACGTCGACGAAAAGCGCGTCCAGACGCAGACCGTATATGCAATTATTTGCTGAGAAAATTTTGTGTCGACGCGAGGGACACCATCGCAGATTTGCACCGTCTGATCGAGGCTGAGAAAGTGATCCAGGTGGACTACAAAGGCAACACCTCGTATCGCAATGCGTCCAAGTGGTCAAGACTCCAGTTGTACAAAAACAGACCCGAAGGATTCGTCAAGGACAAACTGAGCTCTGCTTCAGTAGCAGGAGCAGTTGCCGAGCTGGTGATCGAGGAGCCTGACTACCTGGACCAAGGCGTCCCTCCGTTCCGGCTGATCGAGCACCTGCTGGACGGTATCTCGAACCCGACGTCGCGTAAAATGGTCGAGGATTTTCTCAACAAAGAAGTCGCCAGCGGTAATATCATAAGATCGGCCAATGGTAATTATTCTCTAGTCGCTACTAGTGACACCAGCAATACGACGTTAAATTCAACTATTTCTTCATCGTCTTCATCTTCGTCGCCTCCACCACGAGCTAATTTAATAACAAACAGCCACATGGACAGCAATGAACTAATCACCGGCAGTAAAAAGTTTTCACGTGACGTTGTTCATTCAGACAATATTAATATTAATATTAATGTCATTAATTGTAACAGTAACGGTGGTAATGTTAATGTTAATGTTAGTGGTAATCCTACTGATTCAGCTTTGAATAGCAATTCCGGAGAAGCATACAATTACGACAACAATAATTTATTAATGACTGACTCACGCTCAAGTACGCCGAAAATTAACAGCTCAAGACTTGCTGTTGGTAGTAATAATAGTAATGGTAGTGTTGGGACAGTTGTCAGCAAGCGTGAGCAATGTTTTGAAGTCGCTGTTGCTGTGAAAGAACCAAACTCTCCTGAGGAATCTGTTACCAAGGATGACCTGGTACTTTGCACCGAGGACAATAATCCAATGGCCACTTCTAATGACACAGCTGAGAAAAAAGAATCCAAAACTGAAGTGGTCATCACTTCTAACCTTAAACGCTCGTCTAAATCCGAACGTAAACAACGCTTGATGGTTAGAGCTGATGACTCCATGGACATTGAGATTAAGTTTGATGAAATTAAGTACGAGAGTAAATTTAATGACACCAAGGAGAAAGCTAAAGAGAAAGAGAAGGATAAGGACAAGGAGGACAGCGAAAATTTGAGCGAGAAAGAGGATGAGGAAGCCGAGGCTGAGAGAAGTTCGGCTAATCCTTCGCCGACTTTGTCAAATCCTGTTGGTGGATTTCGCAGTGCAAGGCGGAAGGTAATTTTTTTAATACTAAAATTAGCCATTAAAAAAATAGTTTTTTTTTTTAGCAATTAAATTACAAGTAAAAAAATACATTTAAAAAATTGCACTTGTAATTTTTCAAAATTTTCTTTTTTAATTTTTTTATAATTAATTTTTTTTTTATTAAAAAAACTTATGAAAATTTTCAAATGTCAGCTGATTTAATTTTTATTAATTTTACTATGATACTGAAATTTTTTTTATAGTAATCGCAATAAAATTGTGATAAAAAATTTTTAATGTCAGTATCATAATTTTTTTTTAAAATGATTGATGATAATTGATTTTTAATTTTCAGAGAGCCAAGAAAGTATTTGACCCATCGGATAATAACGTAGTAAAACGCAAGCGAGGAAGGTACGCAACTGCGGCTACAAAAGCTAGCTTGCAAGTTATTACTCAGGATTCCCAGGATTCGACTTCTTCGAAGCCAAGTGTCAAAGAAGCTGGAAGAAAATGCAGCCTTTGTTATAAAGACAAAGCTGAGAGTCTTATTCCTTGTCGTGACTGCACTGTCAGAGGTAATTTATTATCGGGTTTAATTATGAAATTGAAATTTGTGTGAAAATTAAGTTAGCCGACCTCTAGAATTTTTTTTTATTGAAAAAATTATTACAAAAAAAATTTTTTATTTGTAAAAAACTTTAAAAATCATGAGCGCAAATTAAAAAAAATATTTTTTAGTTCTAATTTAATAAATAAAAAAAAATCAAAAACATCGGCTAACTTTAGTGTCATGAAATCGGCAGACACGACAATTTTTTATTTATTTATTTATTTTTTTTTTAATAGTAAACTAGGTCTAGAAAATTATTTATAAAAAATTGCACTTATAATTTTTTAGAGCTTCTAAAGATGGAATTTTAAAAATAAATTTTTCTTGCCATAATTAATTAATTAAAAAATTTTTTAAAATTGTCTGATGTCTCTCAATTTCAGTATCAAGTTTAATTTATGAATGTAAATATTTTTCATAATCAAAAAATAATTTTTCAGCGCATCCCAGTTGTATTTATTCCCCCGACGACTTGCTTCTGAAAACAGGAAGCAGCTGGCAATGCGAGCGCTGCAAAAGTTGTACAGTTTGCTGTGAAACGTCAGACATAGTAAGTCTAAAATTAATTAATATTCTGTCATAAACATAAATTAGTCTAATGGATTATTAATTGAGTAATTTTACGAATTCAAAGGGACCTTTGTTGACCTGCTACACGTGTGACGACGCGTACCACTACTCGTGTCATACGCCTCGCGTGATAAGGTCAGGCTCTAAATGGCAATGCTGCGAATGCAAGCCTCAACCCAGCAAGACCGTCACTACCACAGCACCAACAGCCCCAACTGCCTTAACAACCAATTCTACCGCATCAACAACCCCGACAGCCTCAATTACAACGCCTGCAGCAGCCCCTAGATCAGAAACGCCTCCGCAAACCCCTACTTTACCTCCAGTATTGAGTCCACAGGTATCACCGTCTAGAGAGTCTTTGGAGCCCACTGAAGATGAAACAATACCACGTGATTCTGTTATTGATCCAAATATACCAGATGCGTCTGATTGGACTTCCGAACAAGTTTATCAGTATTTTGCCCGGCTTTTCCCCAAAGAAGCTGAAGTTTTTCGCATGCAGGTAGTTTTTTTTTTAATAATTTTTTATTAAATTTAATTTTGCACGACCCATGATGCGAAGCATCAGAGAGTGCTTTATGATTGAAAAAATTTTTTTAGGTCAAAAAATAGGTCAAAAAATTTTCCTGTCCGTCATGTATGCACAGTAAAAAATTTTAAAATTTTTATGTTAAATATTTAACACTTTTTTGTGTTAATTTATCACAATAAATGTTAAATTAACACATAAAAGTGTTAAATATTTAACACAAAAATTTATAATTAAATGAGCATTATGAGTCGTGCACTATTGAATTTTCCAAATTTTTTTTTTTTATTCAATTTATTTTTATAAATTACAGGACATCGATGGCCATTCGTTATTGTTAATGAAAAGATCCGATGTATTGATCGGACTAGATCTTCTTCTGGGTCCAGCTCTCAAGATTTACCGACACGTATTGAAATTACAAATGCGTCGGGATGAAACACGTTTCTATTGGTTGTAACTTTTGCTTATTTTAAAAATTAATTCGCTCAACATTTATATTTATTAAATATAAAATCGTGTTATTAAACTTTTTAATTATTATATTATATGTTTGTATATAACCGTTTGATCTAAATATAGTCAATTTTATATTTAAGTGAATTCCTTGCATTAAGAAAAAAAAATTATTCAACCTCTGCCATAATAAAATGTTAATTTAAATGTTATCGAGACATTACAGGTAATTTATTTTTTATTTATTGAACAAACATGTAAAACGAAAAGTTAATCTTTTACAATTAATTACATACAATTAACATTTATATTACTTGATTTCAGGACTAATTTTACATCAACAATTAAAAGCAAATTTACGACGAAGTATTAGTAATAAGTAATAATAATAATAAAATTAATAATAACTTTTACAATTTAATACACAAATTTATAATATATTATATTATCAATTTTTTTTCTTCATTTACACACTCCGTGTAATCAGGTGGCGTTTTTTCATTCGGATATATCAATATAACTTTACTGAGGTCATCATTGTTATTGCTTTCACTAGTGGCATTGTTTTTACACTCTGACTTGTCGCTGATCAGCCCGATCCAAATTACCACTATCACTCCAAGGATTATAGAGCAGCTCAAGATCCACCGAGGAATTCCAGTATGCTTTGACGCGCATTGTAGCCAATTAGTTGCTGGCCATGAATATGATTGATCTGGCTCTCCTGAATAGTCTGGCGACAAATTGTAGTCTATTCCCTAAAAAAAAAAAAATATTTTATTAAAATTAATGAACAAAAAATCTTTTAACTAGAGCCAGGATTTTTGCTTTAATTTCAAAATAACTATTAATAATTAATAGTCTTAAATTTTTGATGTTACGACGGAAATTTTAGTCGTATAAAAAATTTTTTTTAATTTTATTTTATAAAAAGTTTTATAATTTTTTTTTTTAAGACTAATTAAAAAGCCGCAATTTTAAAATTAAAATTTTTATAATTAGCAAAAATTTGAATCATTTATTATGAATTTTAATTAATTACTAGAGCCAGGATTTTCGCTTTAATTTTAAAATAACAATTAATAATTAATGGTGTTAAATTTTTGATATTACCGCGGAAATATTGGTCGTATAAAAAATTTTTTTTAATTTAATTTTATAAAAAAAAGTCTTATAATTTTTTTTTTTTAAGACTAATTAAAAAGCCGCAATTTTAAAATTAAAATTTTTACAATTAGCAAAAATTTGAATCATTTATTATGAATATTAATTGAGGAATTACGATGAAAATATTAGTTGTATAAAAAAAATTATAAGATTAATTTCTTGTAAAGAATAAAATTTTTTTTTAACAAACTAAATATTTTTGGCAAAAATCTTGGATCAACTTAAAACTACTAAAAAATAAAAATATTACTGCTGATTCTTGTGGAACGGATTTAATGTAAGTCTGGGGTAATTTAAAGCCTTCGGTGTCCCACCAGCCAGGAAGAATTTCTTTTTTCAAGCCAGGATCACTCATAGTATTATCCGGCATGTCTATCGACGTCACCAGGAAGTGGTGAGCGATGAGATCGTCTTCCGACGACAAAGCTGCTGATAATATAGACACTAGGTCGAAAATCCGCTGCTTGGCCATGAAAGTGCACCCGACAATGCAAGCAAATCTCTCGTTGACATTTTTGTACGCTTCCGAGCATGCTGAAAAATAAAAAATTACAATAATAATTAGTAATAATAACAGCTGTAGTTACAGTGAACAAGGTGCGCTTAAATGAAGTACGGCTAATAAAATTACATGATTCACACGCGTCCTTGGTATCGTTTAATTCATTTTTTTCGATTCCTTGCTGCGAGTCAGCTAAATTAAAAAATCTACAACCTCTCTGGCAGCACTCCTTGGTCTCTTCAACCTGGAATAAAAAATAATAATCAGATAAACAAATATTAATTATTATTAATTATATTTGTAAAGAATAATTGATAAATAATATTAAATATTGTAATTACCGAATCGCTGATCAGTTTATCTGTTGCCAAAAAAAATGATACCGGTATTTTATCACACAGCACAACACATGGGTCTTTTTTGTGCGTAGCTTCATTGATAACAGCAGCAAGTGTCAATTTGATGCCAATTATTGCCAGTAAAATAATTAGATTATTACTATTTGTCATATCTCTCAGATTGGTTACAAACATCAAACATATAATAACTATTCTACATCCATACATAAGTATACATCTATATCTATAAACATACAATATATATACCCACACATATCTATATATATTTAGTTATAAAAACATATGCGATTTCATGCGCAGATCAAGAAGCGCGACGTTTTAAAAAAAACCTTTATTTTTTTATATTTATACTTATTATTTAGTTTATTTTTTTTTATTTCAGTACTTTTAAATATTTCTTCTTTGAAATTTTTATTGTTAACAACTTTAAATATTATATTAACTATAAGGACTAAAAGTTTATTATTGCACAATCAGTGACTTGCAGATATTGTAACAAAAAAACACTACTAAGTATTTTTATTAATTACATGTGTATGGTAATTGAATAATGGAGATACCTGTGGTTAATAAAAGTGAAAGTAATGAGTTTTAAATAAATATATATGGTATTTTATTGTTGAAAGTGATTATGGTTATAATTTTTGTTGTCAACTTTGCAACAATAACCTAAGTTTTATTTGTTGTTATTTTTATAATAATAATAATTTAAAAAAAAATAATGGGATTAAACGAATATTTGATACAAGGTAAATTAAAAATTTTATTACAAGGTCAATTTAGTAATTTTTTTTTTTACAAAAATCTAGCCTCAATATTTGTAACAAATAATTTTTATGACAATTTTTTTTATTTTATTTAACAAAAAAAGCTGACGTTTTAAATTTAAAAATTTTTTTTTATTTTTTAAATCATTACAAAAAAACATTTTTTTTTTAATTGCGCTTATAGTTTTGCAAGTTTTTTAGACAAGAAATTTTTTTTAGTAATTTTTTCAATAAAAAAAAATTCTAAAAATTTTTAAATGTCGGCTAACTTAATTTTCATCAAAAAAATTTGCTTTGAAAAATAATTTGAAAAAAAATTGCATTTTTTATTTTTTATAAATTTCTATCAAAATTAATTTAGCATGTCAATACCTCCATTCTATTGCCAAACAAAATTTGACATATTGACTTTTTTTGAAAAATAGAATCACAACAATATTATGCAAGTCATAATACTGAAGTTAGCCGTCAGCTGTCAATTTTAAAAATTTTAACAACAAATCAATTACAATAAAAAAATGCTTCTAATAATTTTCACTTGTAATTTTTATTAATTTTCACATGTGAAACTTTTTAATTAATTTTTTTTTCAATAATTGCATTATTATAAAATTTTAAAATAATTAATAATATTAAGGATTTTGTATTAAATAAATTATGGCAAAAAAAGTTGACATGTAAAAATTTAAAAAAATAAAAAATGCAATTTTTTGGTACAAATCTCTTTGTTAAATGAAATAAAAGAATTATTAAGACTGCTAACTTTTTTTTTTCTAAATCAACTTAACAATAATTTATTAAAAAGTTAACAATAATTTATTATTTTTCAGGTATGAAATATTTGAGAAGAAAAAAAAAATTCGAATTTAGTTTTGATTATCGAAAAAAAAAAAGTGAGGACAGTAGTGTCGTCGTACTGTACAATGCACATATGATCTAAGCATGTAAGTAAGTGGAATGGTGACTTGTCGGTCTGTTGTGCGTAATGATCGTGAACAAGAAAGATCAACTCCAAATCCGAATAGCATCAAGTCATTGCTAAGTCGCCTTTCAAGCCGGTGTGGTCTAAGGTTCCAAGCTCTCTTCGTCTAATTCTTCTATTTTAATTTTCACTAGTAAGTACTGTAATTAAAATGTAATTAGAAGCGTAATTTTTAATTGATAATTATTTGTTTTTATTTTTATTTCAACTGACAGAAAAAACTTTTAAAAATTTTGGCAGGTATCGGATGTCGTGTGATGATGCAATAATTTTTAAAATATCATCCACATTGTCTGCTGGTTTTTTTTTTTAGTCAATTGCAAGCATAAGGTGCCACGTACAAAAATAGTGTAATTTTGAGTAATAAATTTAATCAGCTAATTTAGGAGTTCAGAGAATTGTAATCGCGTAGTTTAACTCGTTTATAATTTATTCTGTGCTCCTTTTCTCTTATTAAAATACAAATTACTTGTACTTAATTTAACTATTTATGTATAAGACATTTTACGCGGTTGGAATCAGTAATTAGTCTGTAAATAGATACGATAATAATTTTCTGTTATTAATCCACTTATTTTTTTTCCATAGATAAGTTAAAATGCCGACCAACACCGAAGAAGGTTTTGCTACAAAAGCTATTCATGCTGGACAAGATCCACTGCAATGGAATCATTGCCCAGTTGTTGGACCATTGGTTATGTCAACGACTTTTCGGCAAGATGACGCCGCCGAACATCGTGTACGTTTATTTATTAATTATTTTTATTTAAAGACTATTTAACTGTCAAGTATTTAATTAAATAATTATTTTTAAAGCAATATTATATTTTACGACTAAAATCATTAACTCTAAAAAGATAATTAATCTATTCTTTGTTTTAGATAAATTTATTTTTAATTAAAACATCATAGTTTGCTAAAATATAACTTATCATATCACGCCTAAATTATCTAGCTGATAAAATTTTAACAGTAAAATTTAATTACTTTACAACTGACCTGAAATAAAAATTTAATTAGCCGTAAATTCAATCAAACTATCAAATTAAATTATATTTATTTTATTTTATTATTATAAATTAGCAATTACTAATTTTTTTTATATATTATCAGCACTTAATTACACTAAAAGCCCGGATAAGTATTATTGAATAGTTAATAAAAAGTTCAATTTATCTTTATTGTCAACACTTGACTTAGACACTTTATATAATCTAAAAGACTAATTTAATTAAATTATACGATAATAACACTATAATTTATTTTTATATTTATAAATTATATATATATTAATACAAGTAATTCAACAGGGATATGAGTACGGCAGAAGTGGAAACCCAACTCGCAACATGCTGGAGTCATGCCTCGCTGCAATTGAAAACGGCAAGCATGCGCTGACCTTTGCATCAGGACTGGGTGCTAATACAGCACTGGGAGCTTTATTGGAATCCGGAGATCACATTCTGAGCGTCGACGACGTCTACGGCGGCACCAGCCGTTATTTCAGAACTTGTCTTTCTAGAAATAAAATTGAGATCACGTTCGCCGATGGTACAAATATTAAAAATTTCGTCAACTCCATTAAAGACAACACGAAGGTAATTTTTATTTGTGGTTGGTGGTCAGAAGTCAACAAACTCCATGGTTTGTGGTTTAATATGATACTCAATTTATTTTTTTGCAGATGGTATGGATTGAAACACCAACAAATCCGTTACTTAAGATCATTGATATATCTGCTATTGTTCTCGCTGTGAAAGCTATTAGACCAGATATCATTGTCGTAGTTGATAACACTTTCCTTACTTGTTATTTTCAAGTAAGAATACTTTTTTTTTTGCTTTTAGATTACTTATAAATATGACTTATCATTATCAGTATTTATTTAATTAATTTCTTGTTTTAGAAACCACTAGACTTAGGAGCTGACTGTGTTTTGTACTCGTTGACAAAATATATGAATGGACATTCGGATGTTGTAATGGGTGCAATTATTGTCCGGAGCGATGAACTTGAAAAACGATTGCGTTTTCTTCAAAATGGTTATTAAACATTTTTTTAAAATTTAAACATAAATAATAACAACAACAACAACAATAATAATAATAATAATAATAATAATAATAATAATAATAATAATAATAATAATAATAATAATAATAATAGTTCAAAACTATTATTATTATTATTATTATTATTATTATTATTATTATTATTATTATTATTATTATTATTATTATTATTATTATTATTATTATTACTAAATTTTTTTTTAGGAATAAAATCGTAAATAAAATGAATCAGTGAAATAATGATTTAAAAAACAAACTATTAATAAAAATAAGAAAGTGAATTAATAATAATAATTTTTTTTTAGTACAGTTCAATTCTAAATAAATAAATAATAAATATCAGGATCACGGGTAATTGGAAAAACACAGTTAAATCAATTTAAACAATTATTGAATTGCAACTACCCGTGATCCTGACATTTGTTAAAAATAATAATTTTAAAAAAATTTCAGGATTATTATTATTTTTTATTTTTATTATATTTTCAGCACTTGGAATTGTACCATCACCATTTGATTGCTCACAAGTAAGTCGAAGTTTAAAGACCCTGGAAGTAAGAATGAAGCAGCACATGATAAGCGGATTAGCTGTTGCTAAATTTCTCGAGTCGCATCCTCAAGTCACTCGAGTATTTCATCCTCGTAAGAATTATTAAATAATCTACTTAAAGTAATAATTTTAAATAAAACTGTACTATTTACTAAAGATAAATTAATCTACTCTAGTTTTACCATCACACCCACAATATGAGATAGCAAAGAAACAAATGTCAGGACACAGTGGTATGGTGACGTTTTATTTGAAAGGCGACTCGCGTAAATTTCTTAAAGCATTAAAAATATTCATGATAGCCGAGTCACTTGGCGGATATGAGTCTCTCGCGGAATTGCCGTAAGTATCATAACATTAATTGTTATTAATTAATTAATCATTTGACCTAATATTAAACAAACTTGTTTATTGTTTTATTGGGTAATCAGATCCGTAATGACACACGCTTCGCTGACGCAAGAAGCGAGAGATGAATTGGGTATCAACGACCAGCTGATTCGTCTATCAGTCGGACTAGAAACCCAGAGTGACTTGATAGCCGATTTGGAACAAGCATTAAAAGCTTCTCAGTTGTAAAAAATAATTTTTATTGTGTCAGACTTGGACCCTCAATCTCACAATTTTTTTACATCACATTCATTCCAGTCTCAGAATTATAATTATTGATACGGATTTTCAAAATTTGACAATATCAATAATTGCCATAGCTTATCATTATCGCTTTTATTAGCGATAATAAAAAAAAAAGTGTCTTATTGAATATAATTAAATAATATTTGCTGATTTAAATTGATTATTTTTCTAGCAGATTTAAGCAAACAAAGATAGATAATATGCTCAAATCTTAAAAGTTATCTCTTAGTATTTTGTCAGTATCAATTATATAAATATTTTATCAATAATAATTGTTATTTATGTATAATATACCCTCATTAATCAAGATCAGTTAAATTAATACTGACATTCCTATCTTTTCATTTTATCCAGTTTGTTATTGTGATGGTTGAGTTGTTTTATCAATTTATACATAAAAAATAAAATTATGATAATAAAAATTTTTTTTATTAAATTTCACCTAAAATAAAATAAAATCTTAGATATAATTAAGTAGATTAATAATTAAATTTAAAACTTATACTAATATGATCAGTGTAAATTTATCTTAGAGTTGAAGCGTAATTTATTTATTTTAGCTCGGTCGTACTCTTGGGCCCGGTTGTACAACAATACGCCGGCAATTACTGTACAAGTACCCAGAGCAGATAGACCTGTGACTGGATTATCAAATAATATCACAGATAGCCATATGAGAAATGCTCGTTTGGCTGTATTGGCAACACTAGAACAATTTAATTATTATTATCAATCAATTTAATTATTGCTATAATTTATTATAATAATTTATAGATGGTAGTTTAAATTACCTGTGTGTAACTGGACTAATATAATCCATCAGTACATAGGCTGTAATACTTTGAAAATGGAAGAATATACCGTTCAACAAAAATGAGGATAAAAGTTTTGCACTAAAGGAATGCCGTATAGAATTTAGATCAACAAATAATAGTGTTACTGGTATTTGTACGACAATTGATGCGAGACTTGTGTAAAATTGAAGTTCTGCTGGGCTGAAAAATTTTATTTAATTTAATTTAAAATTTTTTTTCACTAAAAACTGTACTTTCAGAAAAACTAGTATAAGATATTTTTTTTTACGTGAATGGCTGAAAATTATAACTTGTAACTTTCGGAAGACATACATGGAAAAATGATTACTAATAAGTAAAAGTACCATGACCAAATAATATTGTTTCAAATAGTGATATTTAAATGCTGTAATTTAGAGTTTATTAAACTTCTCGTATATTTACAGAAGACATAATTTTTTATAAAAAAAAAAAAAAAAAATACTTACGTATATTTAAAATTATCGCCGCTAATTAACATTTTAGAATAGACATTTTGCAAGCACTCAGTGAGATTAGTAGCCATTGCTGCGATAAATCCCTTAAAATCAAAGCTCAATTCATTCACTGAGCAAAGTGCTAGGCCACCCATCACTGGTATCAATGATAAATTAACATAAAGACCTGTGCGTTCACCTGAAATTAATTATTACAATTATTCAAAGCATTAATCAGAGTGATTTATCATTTACCTAATAGATATCTACTAATTAAAACAGTAAACAAAGGAGCTGAGCTCTTTATAGTTTCCGTAAAGCTAACAGCAACATAATTAAGCGCTATCAAACCAAGAACGACAGTCGTGAAACGGGTACAGCCGACTAAAATCATATGTCTGTAAAATCCAGGAGGCTTTACAAGTCGCGGACTTGTTTTGTACATTCCACAGGGAAAATACATCTGGATAAATCCGCACACTGCTGTTGTTATCATCTGAAAGGCTCCTGAGGAATAAAAATAATTAAATAAATTAATAATAAAAATAATAACTGACATTAGAAATTTTTTTATAATTTTATAACTAGAAAATTTTTATGAAAAAAAATTTAATTAAAAAATTTCACATGTAAAAATAAAAAAAAAATTAGTAGTGGAAATTTTTAAAAGTATTTTTTTTAGTGTAATTTTTAATTGTTGTAAAAATACTTTTAAAATTGATAGCTGACAACTAATTTAGTTATCATAATATTTAGCAAAGGATTACCTAAAATAGTCGGGTCTCCCTCCATGTATGACAAAATATATTTATTGAGAAACAGCGTACACCCACTGAATATGTACCACAATCCTAAAAATAACAAAGCACGTGGATGAGACAATCCCCCTTTAGACTCTCCGGTTAATAACACAGTGTCTTCGCTCGGCTTGTCTAGGTGTTTCATCCGGTGCTCGTAAACAAACGGAGTTACATCTGACTCATCTATCTGATGAGTGTAGTTTAGTCTTCCTGGTTTTGGAGGATCCATTTTTACATCAATTCCTAGTTACTGTTAAATTTTAGAATAGACATTTTGCAAGCACTCAGTGAGATTAGTAGCCATTGCTGCGATAAATCCCTTAAAATCAAAGCTCAATTCATTCACTGAGCAAAGTGCTAGGCCACCCATCACTGGTATCAATGATAAATTAACATAAAGACCTGTGCGTTCACCTGAAATTAATTATTACAATTATTCAAAGCATTAATCAGAGTGATTTATCATTTACCTAATAGATATCTACTAATTAAAACAGTAAACAAAGGAGCTGAGCTCTTTATAGTTTCCGTAAAGCTAACAGCAACATAATTAAGCGCTATCAAACCAAGAACGACAGTCGTGAAACGGGTACAGCCGACTAAAATCATATGTCTGTAAAATCCAGGAGGCTTTACAAGTCGCGGACTTGTTTTGTACATTCCACAGGGAAAATACATCTGGATAAATCCGCACACTGCTGTTGTTATCATCTGAAAGGCTCCTGAGGAATAAAAATAATTAAATAAATTAATAATAAAAATAATAACTGACATTAGAAATTTTTTTATAATTTTATAACTAGAAAATTTTTATGAAAAAAAATTTAATTAAAAAATTTCACATGTGAAAATAAAAAAAAAAAATTAGTAGTGGAAATTTTTAAAAGTATTTTTTTTAGTGTAATTTTTAATTGTTGTAAAAATACTTTTAAAATTGATAGCTGACAACTAATTTAGTTATCATAATATTTAGCAAAGGATTACCTAAAATAGTCGGGTCTCCCTCCATGTATGACAAAATATATTTATTGAGAAACAGCGTACACCCACTGAATATGTACCACAATCCTAAAAATAACAAAGCACGTGGATGAGACAATCCCCCTTTAGACTCTCCGGTTAATAACACAGTGTCTTCGCTCGGCTTGTCTAGGTGTTTCATCCGGTGCTCGTAAACAAACGGAGTTACATCTGACTCATCTATCTGATGAGTGTAGTTTAGTCTTCCTGGTTTTGGAGGATCCATTTTTACATCAATTCCTAGTTACTGTTAGAAAAAAAAAAATAAAACCAATTATTTAACGTTTAGTTAAAAAAATTTTATGAAAATTAAATTAGCCGACAGTTCAAAATTTTAATTATTTATTAACTTTATTTTAAAAATGTTTTTAACAAATAAATTATGGCCAAAAAAATATGACATTAAAGTTAGCAATCACTAAAGAATTTTAAAATTTTATTTAACCAAAAAATTAGTCCCGAAAAATTGTTTTTTAATTTTTTTAAATTTCTAAGTCAATTTTTTTTCCTAATTTTTTTTTTGCCATAATTTATTTTTTTTAAAAAAATTATAAAATATCTGCTAAATTTATTTTCATTAAAAAAATTGACATGTAAAAATTTAAAAAAATTTTAAATGTTATTTTTTGGAAATTTTTTTGTTAAAAAATGGTCAAATAACAGCTAACTTTAATGTCTTTAATTCATTTTATTAAAAAATTGATTTAAAAAAATTAAATAGTTGTAAATAAAAATTGAACTTACTCTTATATTTCACCTAACTTGAAAAATCAACAATTCATAAAATAAATAAAATTGCAATTATTCAAATGACAATAAATAAATACATATTCATTGCTATTTTTTTTGATAACTATTTTTTTTTATTTTAATTTTATTGTCTGGATGATAAAGTTCTATGTTTACTTTACTTATTTCTATCATTACGAATAATTAACTTGTCTATAATATTATTAATATCAATATTTTGTTTAAAAGTATATAAAAAATTGTTTTTTATCAAATCACTGAGTTTACGTCATTTTATATTTTATTTAGATTTTAAATTATTTATTTTTATTCATTACATTCTGATTACTGCATTTATGGTACAAAAGGTTATGCGTTGTTACTATATCTGTACTTAAATGTCAATAAATATGTACAGTCACATCTAATCTATACACTCACACAGTTTCACTTTCACAAAAAAAATTTTGACATCTAAAATTTTATATTAAAAAATAAAAAAAAAATATGACATTTAAGTTAGCTGTCACTTGACAATTTTTTAATTTTATTGAACAAAAAATTTTTTAAAAAATTGCATTTTTTATTTTTTTAAATTTATAAATGTCAATTTTTTTTGCCATAATTTATTTTTTATAAAATTTTTAAAGTTAGCCGACATTTTTGATTTTTTAATTTATTAAATTATAATTAAAAAACATTTTTAAAAATTACACTTACAGTTTTTTCGCAAATAAATTTTTTAAAAAATTTTTTGTGGTACTTTTTTCAATAAAAAAAAAATTATCAAAATTTTGAGATGTCAGCTAACTTAATTTTCATAAAAAAATAAAAATGTGGAAAGTGAAAAACAGTAAATATATATTTATATTGACATTTTTATTAATTGATATTTAATTTATAATATTAAATATTTAATGTGCTTATATATTTATTTATTATTTATAATATAATAGTGCCAACATTATATATCTCAACTATAAAATATATAATAACGTATAATATAAAAATACAAAATACAAGCTAACAATCAATAGAAAAGTATTAAAAAATCAAAGACAACATTTATTTGATATGTATACAATTCTAATTTATCGTTACACCACCGGACGCTTTTAAAAAACAAATCTCACTCAATTTAACACAATGCTAAAAAATTTGTTCGAATTAATCAAATGATTATCAATTATTAATAATAAATTATGAATTATTCATTTTCATTTTTATTTTTTAAACCAGCGCGAGAGCTGCAGAGACAAGCAAAAATGAGTAAACATTGCTGGCGCTAATCGGAGCGCTGTTACTTGAGCGCAAATTAGGATCTTCAACGAGAGGAGCACTTCGAGCAGCGAGAAGATGTTCACAAGGTGTTACACGCTTTACGAAGGTAAATAAAGCATCGGCGATGTTTCCTGGTGTCGGGTCAGCACACTTTTCCAGCTCAGTTACGACGCATCCTCTGAGTTTTTCCATATCGCTAAAAATTTATTTAATTAATTTCTGTTTCAGGGAAAAGATAGTATAATAATCCATGATCCTGAAGATAACAGACATCAGTAAATTTTTTTTTCATAACAATTGAATTACTAAAAAAAAATTTATAAACTTTTTAGAAATATTTTTTTATTCATAATTTTTATCAATTAAAAATAAAAAAAAATTTTCAAATGTTTGCTAATTTAAAAAAAAAAGAATTTTTTTTTTATCATGAAAAAAAAGAATTTTTTTCATTTCTGATGATTTAAGTATCATAATTAATTAATATATAAATAATTTACCTGCACTCGTTGATTCCGAAGGCCAATGTTGGAAGAGATTCAAGAGAAGGTGTAGATTTTTCTGAGTCACCTGTTGGTAAATATCCTCCGTAAGTTGAGTTGAGACATTGCTGAAGACCAGCTTGTTGTGAAGCGAAACATTCCGGGCCTCCGGCAGCGATAAACACTGTAATTTAATATTACATATTTAATCGATAAATTTATTAATAAAAATTCTATTGGAATATCAGCAGACACCTGATCACTGATTTTTTATCAAAATAAATTTAGCAGATAAGGTAAAAGACCCTAGTCTTATTGACACTGGCCAAGTTGATTGACACTTGCAATTTTATTCTCATTAAAAAAAATGTTCTTGTAACGTTTCCAAATTTTGAGTTGTTAATTTTAAATAATTTAAGACAATTATCTTAAAATTTATAATTCAAAAATTGTATTTATTAATTTTCATTAGAGTCGATTTGTTTTATTTAATTTAAATAAAATTGCAAGTGTCAATAACTGGGTCTTTTACCTTATTTGATAATTTTTTTTAACAAATAAATTATAACAAAAAAAAAAAATTTTTTTAAATGAAATTTTTGAAAAATAATTTTTCTGAACTAATTTATTTATTGAAAAAAATTAAAAAATGGTCAAGTGGTTGCTAACTTTGCCGTCATTGATTTCGATTAAGAAATAAATTTAAAAAAATTTTCTGTATAATTTTTGCAAAAAAATGATCAGATGTCAGTTGATTAAAAAATAATTATAATATTAAATAGAATATGTAATTACAAGGAGGAACTTACACGCAATGCGATCACCTTCCTTATGACAGATGAAGTTCAAAAGTGAATCAGTGACATTCAAAGCTATTTTAACAGTATCCCGTTCCTGCGGCTCAAGGCAAGCTTCCACGGTCGAGGTGAAATCAGTAACGCACTTTTTCAGTGTCGTTTTTTTCATGCAGTATTTTTTGAATACAATATCAAGGTCTCCAGTCGGTTTGGCCTTCTCAATCTCGTCTTGCAGCTCAGTCATGTTTACCAAACCTTTTACACAATTCTGGACCTCAGTGTTGGCTTTTAATACTTTGTCAAAAGCATCCGGTCCACCGTTCTTCTCACACTTGCTCTTAAACTGGTTCTTAACATTTTCAACCTGTCCCAGCGCGGTTTCATTCAAGGACTTAACGTCTACGGAACCCGGAATTTTGTCTAGCAGGTCATTTGGGATCAGTTGACTTTGCACATTACTCAGTCCTGAAAAAAAAAAAAAAAAAATATTTATTTTATTTTGTGGAAATTTTCCTAGATTAAATATTCGACTTGCATGCTAGTTTAGTTTTTGGACAATTTAATCATATGAACGAGAAATAAATAATTACAGATGTTTACTTTTAAATGATGGATTAAATTATTGCATAATTTTTATACGTAACTTGAAATACTTATGGCTTCTGTTTAATTTTTAATATTTTTATAATAATTCAATTATTCCTCAATATTATGTCATGGGTTATCTAATATTTTATCAAGTATAAATAATT
Organism: Cotesia vestalis; assembly: GCA_000956155.1. Lineage (NCBI taxonomy): Eukaryota > Metazoa > Arthropoda > Insecta > Hymenoptera > Braconidae > Cotesia > Cotesia vestalis. The sequence goes on from JZSA01000088.1 coordinate 25,679, forward strand.
ACTTGAAATATTTTTAAAAATTGTAATTATCGAGTAATTACTCATTTGTACAGACAGGTAATTTTATCAATTTCTTTACTTAGTAAATATGTTATTAAGTTAAAAAAATATTTAGAAAAAAATCATAAATTACACTAGTTAAACTAATTAAATTCATTACAGCTAATTATATAAATTTAATAAATTTTTTTAGATAAAATAAAAACAAAATTTCTTAATTAAGTCTATAAAAAATATATTTTAATAAATAAAAAATTTTGTACTTAATAATTTTCAATAAAAAAAAAACTTTAATTATTTTAATTAATAAAAAAAATAGAAAAAAAAATAATTTTCTATAAATCAATATAATTACTCCCAATCTTTTGCTCTGAAATGAATATAGAAAAAAAATTCATTTTAAAAACAAAGCAATAAAAATTTTTAAATCCAGATTCAAGTAAATGAGCTGACATATTAAATAAATAAGATAAAAAACTTAATCTTTGTACTTACCAAAGATAAACACGACAGCAATTGTACGATACATTTTACAGTCGAATTTCCACTAAAAAAAATCTCTATCTCTCTTTCTATATATATATAGAATATAATATAATATATATATATTCCTTTCAGGTATAACCTGCACAATTGTCCACGTCTTCAGTTGAAAAATGAAGAGCTTTTGTTACCTCGGCCGGAGATGATCAATTACTTGTTATTTACCACATTTACATAAGTATATTTTATGTTTAACTGAAAAAAAAAAAATTTGATCAACGCAATTAGTTGAAACAAAAGACTTACAGTTGACAGTTTGTTGTTTTATTTGCAAAGCGCAAAATCTCCGTAGAAGTGACAGCGAAAGACACAAAAAAGGAATATTCAATTTATTCAATGAGTCAAAATGACGCGGCAAAATACTTACTGATATATTTTAATATATTATATTATATTGTACATATGTATCAGTATATATCTATATTTAAAGCAAAATGAAGGACGAACTAGCCGAATTAATGGCTGATGGCCGATTTTATTAATTGCACTCGCTGATGTCTTTAAAAAATAATTATAATATTAAATAGAATATGTAATTACAAGGAGGAACTTACACGCAATGCGATCACCTTCCTTATGACAGATGAAGTTCAAAAGTGAATCAGTGACATTCAAAGCTATTTTAACAGTATCCCGTTCCTGCGGCTCAAGGCAAGCTTCCACGGTCGAGGTGAAATCAGTAACGCACTTTTTCAGTGTCGTTTTTTTCATGCAGTATTTTTTGAATACAATATCAAGGTCTCCAGTCGGTTTGGCCTTCTCAATCTCGTCTTGCAGCTCAGTCATGTTTACCAAACCTTTTACACAATTCTGGACCTCAGTGTTGGCTTTTAATACTTTGTCAAAAGCATCCGGTCCACCGTTCTTCTCACACTTGCTCTTAAACTGGTTCTTAACATTTTCAACCTGTCCCAGCGCGGTTTCATTCAAGGACTTAACGTCTACGGAACCCGGAATTTTGTCTAGCAGGTCATTTGGGATCAGTTGACTTTGCACATTACTCAGTCCTGAAAACATCTTACCCCAAAGTAACTCTAATGATTAGATATAAATAAAAATACCTGGCCAGTGTCAGTGTGTTACTGGTAACTATAGCGACAGGTCAACAAAATACACTGAACTGAACTTAACAGTCAGGAGTCCACGTGAATACTGACCAAAGTCGTCAGCAAACATTCGTTATTATCATTTTCATTTTATACACTAAACCGTTTATACTTATACTAATGTTACATACATACTTATATCATATATCACACACAAATATTTATAAAAGTATCTTTAGTTTGTAACCTCGGACTATGAGTAAGCCAAGAAAACATACATACTCATTTTACCCCAACTTTTAACTTTATTTATTTATTTATTAGATTGCTTCCATATTCGTACTTTAAACTTGATCAATAAATCCTTTTTTATTTATTCATTATATTACTAATTGTCGCTTTTATATTTTATGATTAATCAATTTATAAATCTATTTTTTATTTCTTTATTCTGCACTAAAAAAAAAAAAATAACTTCAATCAAGTAAACTTTACTTAAACAAAAAAAATTTTTTAGTTTCAGAATTTTTCTACTCAAATCACGATCAAGTTTTTCAAAATAATTTACTTTTAATATTATTGAATTAATTTTATTAATTTTTTAATTTTATTTAACAAAAAAAAATTTTTTTTAAATTGCAATTTTTGTTTTTCCATGTCAATTTTTTTTTGCCATAAATTATTTGTAATAAAATTATTAAATATCTACTGAATTAATTTTCATTGCTTCAATTTTTTTTTATGTGTAAATAGAATTTTTTATTTTTTTTTTTAATTCTAAAAATTTTAAAAACTGACTTTTTATTTAATGAGAATTACTTTGTCACATTACAATAATATAAATCTCTTCATTACAACTGACAACTGTACAAATACGTGAAAAGATGGTTGAACGACCGGTTTTCGTTGATAAACTATTGAGTAATTTATAAAATTGTGCAATTTAACACCTTTGACTTTCTTCCGGTTTAATGAGTTTATTTTTGTACAGTATTACGCTGATTCAATTTTTCTATTTATAATTTTATACTGCAATATTTTGTTTATTGTTTTCTTCAATTTTTAAATTAAAATAAATAATTTATTGAAGATTATTTGATTAATAATTTATTAATATTCACAGAAACACAATTCTATATAAACCATTAATAATAATAATACTAATAATAATTAATTATAAATACACTCTGTAAATAAGCTGTGTAAAAAGTTATTTAATTTAATGAGGATAATAATGGAATGTTGATAGTCAAGAGCTAAATGTTTATAAAAAAAAAAGTAAATAAAAAAAATGTTTTAACGTATAGAGTACTTGAATTACTTTATCTGAACACTCATAGGCATGCACTAATTTTGTATTTTATAAATATTTCTTCATAAAATTCTGCTCAAAATACTTCTAATAATTAGAGCAGTAAATTTATAATTTATAAATTATAGTTTGTAAGCATTGCGAATCATGAGATCGAAGTATGCGTCGTGATCAATACTAGCACTTATTGCGCTGTAATAATTCATAAATTCTTCCATTGTAACCTGCGAAATAATTAAATAACCGAGTATTTAATTATTTATATTAAAAAGACAAAAGAAGAAACATTAAGATACTTACAATGCCGTCTTTGGTGCTCTCTTGCTCGAAATTTCCCAAAAATTTGTTCAAAATGCTCTCCTCGCTCTCCTCGCCGCTTATATATCTCGGATGACATTTGACATTGTAAACCCCGCGGAGATCAGCGACTGTTATCTCACCGTCACCAGTCTTATCGAGTTTTTGAAACGCCTGTTCCACTAGTTTTATTCGGCTTTCAGACATTGGAGGCTGTAATGTTTATCATTAGTTTCAATTTCTTTATCAATTTTTTACTTAAATTTAGAATAACAAATTTTATAAAATTTAAATAGTTCAAATTTTTTTTTTAATTTATAATTATGGATTAAAAAATTATTAAAATTAAGTTAGCCGTCCTCTAAAAATTTTTAGAATTTTTTTATTAAAATAAAATAAAAAATATATTTTCAATTGTAAAAAATTTGAAAAACTGTAAGTGCAATTTTTAAAAATTCTCTTTTAATAAATGAAAAAAAATTAAAAAATTTCAAACGTTGGCTAACTTTAGTATTATTAAAATTAGCCGACGTTCAATAATTTTTGTATTTTTTTCAGCAATTTAATTGCAAGTAAAATAATATCTCAAAAATATTGTATGCATAATTTTTTTAACTTTTTTGTAATAAAAAAAATTTTTTTAATTTTCAGATGTCGGCTAATTTAATATTTATAATAAAAAGACCTTGAATCTCTATTTAATTCTAGTTATATATATTTTATAATTATTAGATTACTTTTTGCTCAATTATTCTATCGATTTTTATTTAGCTGCAGAACTTCACGGTCAAATAAATAAAATTATTGATTTGCGTAAGAAGAAATACCTATTTATTGAATTATTAATTAATAACCGTGAAATTATCAGAAACTTTAACATTTTTAGATTTTATTTAAGAAATAAATTAATTTCAAAATATTGCATTTATGATTTTTAAGTTTATTTTTGTACAGTATTACGCTGATTCAATTTTTCTATTTATAATTTTATACTGCAATATTTTGTTTATTGTTTTCTTCAATTTTTAAATTAAAATAAATAATTTATTGAAGATTATTTGATTAATAATTTATTAATATTCACAGAAACACAATTCTATATAAACCATTAATAATAATAATACTAATAATAATTAATTATAAATACACTCTGTAAATAAGCTGTGTAAAAAGTTATTTAATTTAATGAGGATAATAATGGAATGTTGATAGTCAAGAGCTAAATGTTTATAAAAAAAAAAGTAAATAAAAAAAATGTTTTAACGTATAGAGTACTTGAATTACTTTATCTGAACACTCATAGGCATGCACTAATTTTGTATTTTATAAATATTTCTTCATAAAATTCTGCTCAAAATACTTCTAATAATTAGAGCAGTAAATTTATAATTTATAATTTATAGTTTGTAAGCATTGCGAATCATGAGATCGAAGTATGCGTCGTGATCAATACTAGCACTTATTGCGCTGTAATAATTCATAAATTCTTCCATTGTAACCTGCGAAATAATTAAATAACCGAGTATTTAATTATTTATATTAAAAAGACAAAAGAAGAAACATTAAGATACTTACAATGCCGTCTTTGGTGCTCTCTTGCTCGAAATTTCCCAAAAATTTGTTCAAAATGCTCTCCTCGCTCTCCTCGCCGCTTATATATCTCGGATGACATTTGACATTGTAAACCCCGCGGAGATCAGCGACTGTTATCTCACCGTCACCAGTCTTATCGAGTTTTTGAAACGCCTGTTCCACTAGTTTTATTCGGCTTTCAGACATTGGAGGCTGTAATGTTTATCATTAGTTTCAATTTCTTTATCAATTTTTTACTTAAATTTAGAATAACAAATTTTATAAAATTTAAATAGTTCAAATTTTTTTTTTAATTTATAATTATGGATTAAAAAATTATTAAAATTAAGTTAGCCGTCCTCTAAAAATTTTTAGAATTTTTTTATTAAAATAAAATAAAAAATATATTTTCAATTGTAAAAAATTTGAAAAACTGTAAGTGCAATTTTTAAAAATTCTCTTTTAATAAATGAAAAAAAATTAAAAAATTTCAAACGTTGGCTAACTTTAGTATTATTAAAATTAGCCGACGTTCAATAATTTTTGTATTTTTTTCAGCAATTTAATTGCAAGTAAAATAATATCTCAAAAATATTGTATGCATAATTTTTTTAACTTTTTTGTAATAAAAAAAATTTTTTTAATTTTCAGATGTCGGCTAATTTAATATTTATAATAAAAAGACCTTGAATCTCTATTTAATTCTAGTTATATATATTTTATAATTATTAGATTACTTTTTGCTCAATTATTCTATCGATTTTTATTTAGCTGCAGAACTTCACGGTCAAATAAATAATTACAAAAAAAATAAAAGAAAATTTAATTATTAAAAAACTTGAAAAACTACACGTGAAATTTTTGAAAAAAATTTTTTAGTTCTAATTTAATAATTAAAAAAAAATTAAAAACGTCGGCTAACTTTAGTATTACAAACTTTAGATGTTTGTACTTTATTATAATTCTAAAGTATATATTTATGTTTCAGGTTGTCATCGACCGGAGTGTCACTACATCACATATGATATCCATTAGTGAGCGAAGCTATGAGGGCAGAATAGTAAAGTTTACGTGTGCATAAATAATCCCCGGCGATCGATCAACTTATTGTCAATTATTAACGAATTTTGGGCTTACTTCAGTACAAACTTAAATGTGCCCTCTTTTTACAAAAATATTTATTCATCGTCATGTTATGTCAGTTATTTATGTACCGACAAACATGTATGTGTTATAACTACCCCAGGATTTTGTTGTAAATGACTGTGTAAAGCTTTTTACTTCGCACTTGCGGCATGTTATTATTTTATGAATCGTTATTAGGTTGTAAGTATTATAATGATTCATACAATTAATTAAAGCCTTTTTTATGCTTCGCTTAAAACTTTCTTTTCTCTACAACTAATTGAAGCGTGATTAAAACTAAGGCATTTTATACAATTGAAAGTATTAGACTTTAAACTTTTAAATTATAATTTTTTTTATTTAATAAAATTTGTTTTTAAATTTGGAATTTTTTATTAAAAATAATAATTATTTGTCTAATACTTTCATTATTAAAATAATTACTAAAAAACTTCTAAAAAATGAAAATCAACTTTCAAAGCTTTGAAATTTTTTTAATATACAAACCTCGGTTAGCGAAAAATTGTTGAGCGTTGAAAATGAAAATTTAAAATATCAATTTGAATTGTTAAATTAGAATAATAATTAATTATTTTTATAAATTAATTATTGATTATTTTAAAAATTTTATTATTGAAGAAAACTCACCGAAATCTCCGTCGAAACAGTTTGATAGAAGTTAGGAAAAATAATTAAATTGAAAAATAAGTTTGTAAATTTTATAAAAAATAATTATTTATCGCAGGATAAGATACCGCCGATTGTAAGGAGGATAACGAGGATACAGTGAAGTAACCGGATGGAAGGTGACAATGTAACTAACGTATGCTTGTGAATAAAAAGGTAGAGCACCTTCGTGTCCACACTGCCCAGCTTTACGTATATATTTACTTTGTTATTGGTACTGGTACTATTATATTACTATTACTCTTACTAATACTGGTGCAAGTACATTTGTAACAAGGTAGGCAGACAATTTACCTGTACTATAGTAAAATATATATGCTAAAACTAAATAAATTCAAAGCTAACACATCACATTGACATATAGCAGCAAACTTATGTCGGACAATGTCGTGTGATGCTCTTATGTAGTTCACATACGCTCATTTATTTTTCTACTTATTCTATCAATTGATTTTGTTTAATAAAGTCAAGTTAACTCTTCAGGGTTACTCTATTTCTTCTCTACTTTTATTTTTAGTCCAATTTTTTAAATTATTTTTCAAATTTTCAAAAAAGCGGAGAAAATAATCGATCTAGTTTTTTTTTGGATGAATTTTATTGAACCGCACATACAATAAATGTAATGTTTTATTCATTTTTTTGGATACTAAGAAGAAAATTTAATTTTAAAATGAAATATTTTATTTTCAAGATCTGAAGAAATAATTAAATAAATTTTTTCCATTATTCAATAATAAAATTAAAAAAATTTTTAATGAAATCTAATAATTGGATAATTTTATCAATTATTTTTTTTTTCATAAAATTCAATTATTTTTAATTACTCATAAATCATTTTTAGTGTTTTAATTAAAAAATTTTCGGAGTTACTTTATTTCTTCTCTACTTTTATTTTCAGTCTAATTTATTAAATTATTTTTATTACATTTTTCAAATTTTCAAAAAGGCGAAGAAAATAATCCATCTAATTTTTTTGGACAGATTTTATTGAAACGCACATACAATAAATATAATATTTTATTCATATTTTTGGATATTAAGAAGAAAATTTAATTTAAAAATAAAATATTTTATTTTCTAGATCTGAAGAAATAATTAAATAAATTTTTTCCATTATTCAATAATAAAATTAAAAAAATTTTTAATGAAATCTAATAATTGGATAATTTTATCAATTATTTTTTTTTTCATAAAATTCAATTATTTTTAATTACTCATAAATCATTTTTAGTGTTTTAATTAAAAAATTTTCGGAGTTACTTTATTTCTTCTCTACTTTTATTTTCAGTCTAATTTATTAAATTATTTTTATTACATTTTTCAAATTTTCAAAAAGGCGAAGAAAATAATCCATCTAATTTTTTTGGACAGATTTTATTGAAGCGCACATACAATAAATATAATATTTTATTCATATTTTTGGATATTAAGAAGAAAATTTAATTTAAAAATAAAATATTTTATTTTCTAGATCTGAAGAAATAATTAAATAAATTTTTTCCATTATTCAATAATAAAATTAAAAAAATTTTTAATGAAATCTAATAATTGGATAATTTTATCAATTATTTTTTTTTTCATAAAATTCAATTATTTTTAATTACTCATAAATCATTTTTAGTGTTTTAATTAAAAAATTTTCGGAGTTACTTTATTTCTTCTCTACTTTTATTTTCAGTCTAATTTATTAAATTATTTTTATTATATTTTTCAAATTTTCAAAAAGGCGAAGAAAATAATCCATCTAATTTTTTTGGACAGATTTTATTGAAGCGCACATACAATAAATATAATATTTTATTCATATTTTTGGATATTAAGAAGAAAATTTAATTTAAAAATAAAATATTTTATTTTCTAGATCTGAAGAAATAATTAAATAAATTTTTTCCATTATTCAATAATAAAATTAAAAAAATTTTTAATGAAATCTAATAATTGGATAATTTTATCAATTATTTTTTTTTTCCTCGGTGTCGTCTTCCTCCTCGACCTGGATGGTCTTGCTGGCCCAGAGGTAGATCGGGAAGTTGATGAACTGGGAGTACTTCTTGATCAAGGATTTTATGGTGTCTTGCTGCAAGAAGTCCAGAGCTTCTTCCTTCAAGTGAAGACTGACGGTGGTTCCACGTTTCAGAGTGTCACCTCGGGGATCTTCGACGATGCTGTAGCTGGAGCTGTCGGACTCCCAGATGTACTGCTGGTCGTCGTTGTGCTTGGTGGTGACGACGATTTTGTTGGCGACGAGGAATCCGGAGTAGAAACCGACTCCGAACTGCCCGATCATGTCGTTCATGTCCTGGGGGTTTCCAGAGTCCTGCATCTTGCCGAGGAACTCTGCGGTACCGGACTTGGCGATCGTACCCAGGTTGTTGATCAAGTCAGTTTTAGTCATTCCGACTCCAGAGTCCGTGATACTCAGGATCTTGTTATCCAGGTCGGCTTTTATTCTTATGGACAGCTCCGGGTTGGTTTCCAAGACGCTCTTGTCCGTCAGCGACAAGAAACGAATCTTGTCCAGGGCGTCAGAGGCGTTGGAGATCAATTCTCGCAAGAATATTTCCTTGTTCTTGTAAAGAGAGTTGATGATCAGCTTCATCATTCGATTCACTTCAGTCTCGAAGGTGAATTTCTCAGCTCGCTCACGCAGCTCTTGGATTTGAGCCGCGTTCAGACCGTCGATTTTTATCGCCTCGGCTTCTCGTTTGACAACTTCGTCATCTGAAATTGAAATTTTGGTTATTAACTTTTGAATTAATTTATTTTTAATATTTTAATAATAAATTTTATTAAGTCGTGGATCTATTTAAAGATTTAAGACTTATTGATTATTTTATTTTTGGTTATTTTATTAATTATTAACTAGCAACTATGTGATTACCGTGGATTGTGAATTGTATATAAATAAAATTTTGCTTTGTTGAATAAGTTTTGTTAAATTGCACTGTACTTTCTTAAATATTGACGTTTTTAAAAATATAAGCTCATCCCGATGTTACACTCGTCAAGACCTTTCATTTGAGTACCCACATCAATTTTTCATATATTTATATATATTATATATATGTATATATGAAAAATATATCAAAATGCATGTGGGTGCTTAAATAAAAGCTCTTGATGAGTGTAACATCGGGATGAGCTTATATTTTTAAAAACGTCAATATTTAAGAAAGTACAGTGCAATTTAACAAAACTTATTCAACAAAGCAAAATTTTATTTATATACAATTCACAATCCACGGTAATCACATAGTTGCTAGTTAATAATTAATAAAATAACCAAAAATAAAATAATCAATAAGTCTTAAATCTTTAAATAGATCCACGACTTAATAAAATTTATTATTAAAATATTAAAAATAAATTAATTCAAAAGTTAATAACCAAAATTTCAATTTCAGATGACGAAGTTGTCAAACGAGAAGCCGAGGCGATAAAAATCGACGGTCTGAACGCGGCTCAAATCCAAGAGCTGCGTGAGCGAGCTGAAAAATTCACCTTCGAGACTGAAGTGAATCGAATGATGAAGCTGATCATCAACTCTCTTTACAAGAACAAGGAAATATTCTTGCGAGAATTGATCTCCAACGCCTCTGACGCCCTGGACAAGATTCGTTTCTTGTCGCTGACGGACAAGAGCGTCTTGGAAACCAACCCGGAGCTGTCCATAAGAATAAAAGCCGACCTGGATAACAAGATCCTGAGTATCACGGACTCTGGAGTCGGAATGACTAAAACTGACTTGATCAACAACCTGGGTACGATCGCCAAGTCCGGTACCGCAGAGTTCCTCGGCAAGATGCAGGACTCTGGAAACCCCCAGGACATGAACGACATGATCGGGCAGTTCGGAGTCGGTTTCTACTCCGGATTCCTCGTCGCCAACAAAATCGTCGTCACCACCAAGCACAACGACGACCAGCAGTACATCTGGGAGTCCGACAGCTCCAGCTACAGCATCGTCGAAGATCCCCGAGGTGACACTCTGAAACGTGGAACCACCGTCAGTCTTCACTTGAAGGAAGAAGCTCTGGACTTCTTGCAGCAAGACACCATAAAATCCTTGATCAAGAAGTACTCCCAGTTCATCAACTTCCCGATCTACCTCTGGGCCAGCAAGACCATCCAGGTCGAAGAGGAAGACGACACCGAGGCTCCGAAAGAAGAAGAACCCGAGAAGGACAAGACAGAGGACGAAGACGATGCAGCTGTCGAGGAAGCCGCCGAGGAGTCCGAGAAGAAGACCAAGAAGATTGACAAAACTGTGTGGGACTGGGAACGCATGAACGACTCCAAGCCCATCTGGACCCTCAAACCCTCTGATGTTCCTGAAGAAGACTACGTCGAGTTCTACAAGTCTCTGACCAAGGACACCCAGGAGCCGTTGTCCAAGATCCACTTTGTCGCCGAGGGCGAGGTTACCTTCAAGGCTCTCCTCTTCATTCCCAAGGTCCAGCCCGGCGACAGTTTCAGTCGCTACGGTACCAAAGCCGACAATATTAAATTATTCGTCCGCAGAGTCTTCATCACCGACAAAATCAACGACATGATGCCAAACTACTTGTCATTTATCCGTGGTATTGTTGACAGCGACGACTTGCCCCTCAATGTTTCCCGCGAGGACCTCCAGCAGCACAAACTCATCAAGGTAATCAAGAAGAAACTTATCAGGAAGGTGTTGGACATGATCAAGAAGATCCCCAAGGAAGAGTACGACTCGTTCTGGAAAGAGTACAGCACAAACGTTAAATTAGGAATTCTTGAAGACTCACAGAACAGAGCTAGGCTGTCGAAGCTCTTGTTGTTCAAGTCCTCGAGCATGAGCAACCTGACGACGCTCAATGACTATGTCTCGCGCATGAAGCCCAACCAGAAGGCTATCTACTACATCGCCGGAGCCAGCGAAGACGAAGTCAAGAAGTCTCCGTTTGTTGAGCGCTTGATTAAAAAAGGATTCGAAGTTTTGTACCTGACTGAGGCTGTAGACGAGCATGTGATCTCTGCCCTGCCTTCCTTCGACGGCAAGAAGTTCCAGAATGTCGCCAAGGAAGGGTTCACCCTCGATGACAGCAAGAAGGCCCAAGAACGCATGGAGGAACTGAAGACTACCTTCGAGCCGCTGACCAAGTGGCTGGGAGACGTTCTTTCCGAGTTCATCAACAAAGCACAGATTTCTGAACGACTTACAGACTCACCTTGCGCCCTGGTGGCCAGCATGTTCGGCTGGACCGGTAACATGGAGCGACTCGCCATTTCTAACGCTCATCAGAAGGCTGATGATCCCCAGAAATCCTACTACTTGAACCAGAAGAAGACTCTGGAGATCAACCCGAGACATCCTCTCATCAGGGAGCTCCTCAAGAGGGTAGAGGCCGATGTTGAAGACGCCACTGCCAAGGAAATGGCTACTCTTATGTTCAAGACTGCCACTCTCAGGTCTGGGTACATGTTGAGGGAAACTGCCAGCTTCGCTGCTAGTGTTGAGCAGCTGATGAAGAAGTCCCTCGGCATTCCGCTTGACGAGCTGCCAGAGGAGGAAGAAGAAGATGATGAACCTCTGGAAAATGTCACTGACAGTGCTCAGGATGTTGATGCTGATGATGAAGAGCCCAGAGAGGACGAACATGATGAACTCTAGATTTTTAAGCTGGTTATTTTTTATCATCTTCTTTGCAACCGCTGAGACTGATTTTATTCGCGGTTTTTTTCACAAACTTTCACAAAGTGTTTATTTATTGATGATGTGAAATTTAGTACACCCTTTTTTTTATTTTTAGTTAATGATAATTATTAAATAAGGTAAAAGACCCAATTATTGACATTTGAAATTTTATTTTAATTAAAAAATAAAAGCCAACTCCAATAAATTAATAAATTATAAATTTTTAGATAATTGGTTTTTTGAGAACATTTTATTTTTTTAATTGGAATAAAATTGCAAGTGTCAATAACTGGCTCTTTTACCTTAATTTAGAATTTTTTTTACATTGAGAAGAAATAAAAAAAAAAAAATTGGGTGGAAAGATTATTTTACTTGATTGATGGATGAAAGTAAATGCAAAATATTACAATTAAACTTCATCAAATCATCCTAGTCGTAATAAAATCAGTTAATCATTTTTTAAATATTTTTTATCACTTGTATTTAAATCATTGAAGTTACTTACAATAAGTTTTAATAAAAATAAATTTATATTTATAAAACCATGAATTTGTAAAAAAAAAAAAAAAAAATTAAAAACAAACCGAGTCTAAGTAATAAAAAATTATTATTATTTCCGTTCTTCCGTTTGTTTTCGTACTGTAGGAAAGAAGAGTATTGTTTATGTCAATATTCTACATGATAAATGTATTTGTATAATAAAATTATTACTAAAAATGACTTACAGCGTTATCTATTTAAATAACCAGATGTCTAAATAATCTTATAATTTTTTTTTAAGCTCTGTTTATTTTAGTACGCAGCTTGACATTAAATCTTCAATACAGAGTACAGCAGACAAATCAACCTTTGACTCTGATAATAAATTTCTAGTAAAATTTAATAAATAACTTATTTTGTTTGGTACAATTATTATTATAAATATAATTCAATTGTTCACTTTATAAGTTACTTCATAGTCGGATTAATAATTTAATAAAATGTATAAAATAGGTAAGTGAATAATAAATAAATAAATTGTAAAAATTATTATTTATTGGAATCGAAAATTTTTTTTACAAATAATACAAAAAGAATGATTAAATATTGATCCAAGTGATTTAATTACATAACTTTATTAATTATTATCCTAGTTGGCATGTCTTAGTATAACGAGTGTATTAAACTTAACAGAAATAATATTCGTTACTTTGTGGGTATTGATGTTGAGCTTATGGCAGTAACACAGCTTCCAGAATTTAGAATTTTTGGAACTCGCTGGATGGACTACGAATTTTTCAACACTAGAACAACAAATGACAACATTAATTACATTGAAAAGCCTAAAAAAAAATATTTTAATGGCACACTGGTTCCGCAATGGTGTGTATTTTTTAAAAAATTACAAAACTTTATTTTTTATTTTTTTTTTATCAGCTGAAAAAATTAATTCTAGATTTGTTTTAATAAAAGTCTTCAATGGTTCTTAGAGGCTGAAATTCAACGACACTATTCAAGTATTTGGCTGTTAGTACCAATAGGTTCAATATTTATCACTGCATTAGTTATTTTATTAATGGTAATTATCAATTGAACAATTATCCTAATAATTTTGCCAATTAAAACCTTAACAGTCATTTAGAATAATAAATAAAATTTTTATAGGTATTATTCAATCGATGTCCACGATTTATAGCTTCAACAGTAACAGGAATATTTGGAATAATAATAATATTCATAATTCTTATCGCTGTTAACCAGCAAGCTGTCTATGTTTAGAATAAAAATTACTGATAAATGTAATTATACTTACTGTTATTACTGGATTGAACTTTAAATCTAACCATATCGTTGGATACTCGAACCACAGTGTCAATATAACATTCTAATTTATTACTTAAATTCTCGTGGCTCTGCAATAAAAAAATAATTTTTTTTTATTGATCTTAACAATAAAAATTTTTATTTTGTATTTAAAAAAAATAAATTACCTCGATATAAGTCGGGTCTTCCTTGCTAGCATGCTCCAATTCCAACAACAAAACTTCAAAAGTATTAAAGGGTAACCAAACTGCTGGTCCAGACATAACTAATGGACTTTCAAGCCCAAAATATTCTTTTCCTTCTCCTAAGACCGCGTTTATATAATCAACAGCAAGATCAGTAGCTTCCAACAATCTTCCGGAGTTCAATATCAGTCTTAGTAACTCTGCAGCGTTGCGTTTCTAAAAGAAAATTCAATTAATTAATTATTTAAAAATAAAAATTAAATGAAAATAAAAGTAAAAAATTAAATAAATAAAAATTAAAAAAAAAATTAAACATGACTTACTTTATAAGAAGCAACCAGCCACTGTGGTAAGAAAGCTTCATGCTGAAGAATTTTCTTCGCTACACCCTTATGAAGCTCACTGCTGTCCTCCTTTTCATGCTCTAGAGTCAATTTTTCCAACAAGCGCCACGCAATATCAGCAACATTAGAGCCATACCCCGGAATATCAAATACATCGTTCAAAACGAGCCAGTCCCAAGCGTTGGGGTCCTCGTGCTCGCTCAGTCTCAAGCTCTGGCCCGCCAAGTTTTCCAAAACTGAAGTTTTGGAAATTCCAAACTTATCACACAAATTAAGCGCTACTGTGTACAGCCCTACATTCGACAGCAAGACTATCAGCTCTCCAGCGTCTGCTTGAGCGATGGTATGCATCTCCGACCTAAATTTAGAGAGTTTCAATCTTGCATCAACTAGGTAGTATTCGTTCCGAATGTCCTTGAGCTCCAGAACTTCAACCATTTTCTTGATTTTATAATGCAGCACCTTTGATAAAAATTTTAATAATTTGCATTGTTATTAAAAAAATAATAAATAAAATAAAAAAATAAAAATAAAGCAATACCTCTTTTCCACAGAAGCTGCGCTTTTTTTTCGGATTTACTTCATCTGGGTAAGTCTGATCGACAACTGGCTTGACAATCCACCTGTAATTTTTGCTCACCAAATTGAGAGCGTTGATACACGCCAGCAAGCACTGAGCTTGCCTGGTGATAATCTGGACAGAATGTGACTCCTGGCTCAGCCGCATCGCTTGTTCATACATCACCGAAGCAGCTTTTCTGACGTTGTTTTTCTCAATATGAAAGCTGTAAAGAAAATTGTAGTAGTTGTTCTCCATGAGGTCAACACTTCTTGCCCTGCCGACCACTATCCTCTCCAGCTCTTCGTACATGTCAACATAAGGAAAAGAAACCAAGTCAATCAGCTTTTTCCTCTCGAACAAGGTCACCACTAGTTGCCTCAAGCAGTCTGAGCGCCTCGCAGCATCTGGGTTTGAGTTCAGGCAATGGTACGCCTCTTTATGATGTCCCAGGTGCAAATGCTGGGTGAATATTATAGAGTGGAGTGTCGGCAAGTTTGCGTTGTCCTTTTCCGCGATGGTGATCGCCGTTTCTGCGAGCTCGATTATGTACTTGGAGGGCCCGTGCTGCTCGAATAGTTCAATGGTCTTCAGGTAGTACTGGACCAACGCGTTGCTGTCTGAACCTGGAGCTGCGTCTAGAAGAATACTCGCCAGGAATTTGTCAGTCAGAATTCCGTTGGAGGCTCGTAAAAATTGGTCACAAGCCTTGTTGGTTTCTCCGAGCTCCAGAAGCGAGACTGCGAGAATAAACTTCCTGGAGGCGCTGTTCCACTCGCACCAGGTGCTCAACAAGCGAACGTAGTCTTGCACCAGGTTAAACTGGCAGCTGGACAGCAGCCATTCGGGGAAGACAAAGTTCCCACAGAGCGGCGAGATCAGCTGGCCAATCAGAGTCACGTGGGTGAGCATTCCGAAGTGCCAGGGAACCAAAGTTGAAGCATCGAGTTCCATGTTGTTCGCCATCAAGGTATAGGCGTGTTTCGCACCGGAACTTTGGATAAACAGCTCCAATAAAGACGTCGAACGCTGGTGCCTGCTGGTCACACGTCCTTCGTTCAGTTTCAGAGTTTGAAGCCGCTGGATACTTGTTTCCAGGAGTGTCTGTCTTGATTGTAAATTTATTGTCGACTCGCAGATCCAGTTCATCACAAAGTACGCTTGAGTTAAAACGACAGTGCGTGGTGCTAAGGATGATTTTATTTCATGGAGAATTCTGGAAATGGAGACTTCTGGTCTAGCGAGGATTATTTGCTGGAGAAGAAGCAAATTCCGGCAGATTGTGAAGCGCAATTGGGTAATTTGTGACACGGACACTGATACAGTTGAAATTCCGAGCTGACTGCCGAAGAGATGGCTGACAGTAAGAAGCATTCGCGAGGTTTCCGGTTCTGAGTCGAGTTTAAGTTTCTCAGGCTGAACTGTGTCGTAAGTCAGAGCTTCAAGCAACATCTCCATGGCGTTGGCTGGGTCACGGACGTTTTCTAATTTGTTGTACAAGTCCAACTGGAAGTCGTAGTCTGCCAGCGGGTCGTCTGGGTCGGTCAGCAGTCGTGAGAACAATTCTTCTACAACAATGTCAGGGCTTTTGAGGTATGAAAGCTCGCGTTGGAAGTTGCTTTTAGTTTCTTCAGACAGCTGCTCTTCTAGCATCACTACAGCTTCCATCAACTCAATTAAATCCTGGCAGGTGTCTTCATCTTGGGAAAATATCGCAGTGGTTTTGAATCTTGAAGCGTAAGATTTCTCGTTAGAAAGCATCAGGTGCTCGAGCGCCTCCATGGGACGAAGAAGAGAGAAAAATGACTTCTTCAGGAGTACCACTCCATAAACAGTAGGTAGCAGAAGAATTCCAACTGGCCTGCTGCCATTTACGTGGTACTGGATCACGCAGGAGTAGAATTTTGACCAGCAGCGGTTCGCAATTTCTAGATAATCTTCATCAGTTAGTTCGTAGTCCATTACTTCGGCTTGAATTTCCGCTTCGACGGCCATACAAACTCGCTCTTTTAAAAGCGCAGGTGATAAAGTCATGTCAGACATAAAATTCGACCGCCGATAGATGTTGAGAGCCCTGGTGATGTCTGCAAGAGAGAATTGACCTGGATGAAAAATGTAACTGAGGTAAGCTTGGCTGGGATCAGTCCCAGGGTCGGTGACGATGTAGTCGCGGTCAGGAATAGGTTCCAAGATCGCTGTTTCCCACTCGGAAGTCACTTGGGCGCCACTGAGAGGCAACTGGGCGTGAGTCACTGCAACTGTGTCCAGGTCGGTGGTCCTCCAGGCTGCCCAGAGCCGAGTTGGAGTGAATGCAAAGTCCACTAGGTGCTGGTCTGGAGGGAAAAGGGTGCAGACTCTGATAAACTTGAACAGACCTGCGTCCTGAACTGGCCTGAGGATGCTGAACTCGCAGCCGTAATTGAATTTCAAGTAAGTTCCCAGGTAGAGTTCGTTGTCAGCGGATCCAAGGATTTTTCTGAGCATGTGTCCATGAGCTCCTTGGCCTACTTGGCTGTCGGCAGAAACTTCGGTTACGGCGACACACTGGGCCTTGTTGCAAGACCACATTCGAACGTTCCCCTCGCGGCAGAGCGCGAAGAGGTAGGTGTCGTCTCCGCAGGGATGGATCACAAGAGACATGGCTACCATTCCCTCTGTATTTCGACCTCGGAAGGCTGTAGCGATCCCGCTGAGAAACCGCGGCATTATAGAGTCCTGTTTGAGCTCGCTGGTGTGGACTAGGCCTGTCGCTCCATCCAGACGCAACAAGAGTATCGTTCCTGTGTTGTACGCCAGGGCAAATAAAGCTTCCTCGTGGTCTAAAGTCAACCATGATGCTGCTGCGTGAGGTACTGGCGCGTTTGTTGTACCTATGTTTGATATCACGTGGAATGAATGAGGGTCCCGGGCTACTTGGGCAGATGCTTCGCTGAAGATTGATTGAATTGTCAAATCTGGATGAGATACCAGCAGGTGTTCCTTAAATAATAACAAAATTAATATTATATATAATCTATATTATTATGAGAATAAGAAAAATTTTGTGTCTAGGATAGTCATCTGATAGAATCCGTTTTTTTTTTTTAGTGAAATTTAGTGTCATTGCAAAAATCTTGACTTAAATTAGTGCCTTTTCAAGGTTTGATATCATTCTCACCGATAGTCAATTTATTCTGATAAATATTTAGGCTGCATTCTAAAATGCTTTATCTCTAAATACATAATCAAGAAATGATCTTGTATCTTGTGAACTATTGACATTTTTAAAGATATAAGCTCATTCCGATGTTACATTCGTCAAGACCTTTCATTTAAGTACCCATATCAATTTTTAATACATTTATATATATTATATATATGTATATATGAAAAATATATGAAAATGCATGTGGGTACTCAAATGAAAGCTCTTGATGAGTGTAACATCAGGATGAGCTTATATCTTTACATACGTCAATAGTAAAGAAAGTACAGTGCAATTCAACAAAAGTCATTATCTTAATAAAACAAAATTTTACATGATACTGAAATTGAGAGACATCTGATCATTTTTTGAATTTTTTTAACAAACAAATTATAGCAAGAAAATTTTATTGAAAAATTTCATCTTTAGAAGCTCTGAAAAATTATCAATGAGATTTTTATAAATAATTTTCTATGTCTAGTTTATTTTTCAAGCGAAATCAAAAGATTGTCAAGTGTCTGCTGACTTCAGCCTCATAATTTTATTTATTTATAGTTCACAAGTCACGGCAGTCACATGGTGACTGCAAGGTTGCTAATAATAATAATAATTATTATTTCTATTAGCATTATTATAATAATTGTATGTTAAAAAAATAAGAAAATAATACTTACTTGCTTGTGAATTTTATCGGGATGCGGAAATGTCAATTTATGAATACTCGAAACAGTAGCAACGAGTATCACCACAGAATTAACAGTCTCATGTATTGAAATTCCGTCGAGTATCGGAGTGTCGGTAAACTTGTACCGTATTTTGCAATTTATTAAATTGATGTCAAAGCTGTGCTCGACCAGCTCCAAAATGTCATGACTTATTCGCCAGTAAATAAACCGGTTCCGTGTGTAATACTTGTAATTGTCACGATATGAATAACCGCTTGCACGTTCAGGTACTTTTATGTCCTGGAGAGTACTTTGGCTTCCACCTAAAATTTTAAAATAATAAATTAATAATTGTCATTAATTATTTTATAAATTTACAGAAATTTTTTATCACACTAAATTTATTAGTTAATTACTGATAAAATTTATAAATAATTAGTAAAAAAAAGTGTTTATAATATAAATAAATAACTGTAATTACTAAAACTAGGTTATGTAAATTTTTTTTACCGGTATTTAAAATAATTTCCTTCCAATTTTCGGGTTGCGTTTGATCGGGGACGACTTCTCGGTATCCAAGGGGAAATTCGATCATTTTTAAACAATTTTAATTCACTTGTTTTCACAATTATTTACTAATACAATAAATTAGTTTAAAAAACACAAGTACTGTACATTTTGAGCGGGCAACCGCACAAAGTTATCCCTCTCTTTCTTTTATCGAATCAGTTGACCAGCTGCCATTTTGATTTTCTTTTTTAATTTAAAACCATCCACAAAGATGGCGCTGCAGGCTTAAGCCGCCTCTACACAACTATTTAAAATCAAAAGGATAACGACCAACGAGTAACCGTCGTCGTAAAAGTTCACGCATTTCTTTGATTTATTTGTTTTTAACACAAATTACTTATTTATTGTTTTGTAAAAAAATTATCAATTGTTGGAATTGGTTTCATCAATTGTTTTATCTAAAAACCATGGAGGCGAGGAAAAACATCGAACGTGGGACCCGTAAGTTGCGAACTTAACCTCAACCTCATTCTTATGTTTTTTGTTTATTTATTTTACATGCGGAATTATGATTGTTAGACCGCTATTTTTATTTACTTTTTACAACTTATTGATTTTTTTTACTATTTTATTTCCTTGACATAATCTATTTTTTTATGATATTAAAGTTAGCAGTCACTTAATAATTTTTTTATTTATTTAATAAAAAAATTTGTTTCAAAAAATTGTATTTTTATATTTTTTTTTAATTTGTAAATATTAATTGTTTTGCAATAATTTATTTGTCATTTAAATTCTTAAAATTACAACAAAAAAAAATGCTAAATTAATTTTCATGTTTTTTTAATTAGATAAAAACATTAATTAAAAATCAAAAATAATATTTCATGGTACTAAAATCAACAGACATCTAAGTTAGCCATCAGCTGTTGAATTTAAAAATTTTTTTAACAAATCAATTACAATAAAAAAATGTTTCCAAAAATTTTCACTTGTAATTTTTATTAATTTTTACATGTGAAACTTTTTTTAAATATTTTTTTTGTAATATTTAAATTGCTATAAAATTCTAAAAAAATTTTAATATCCGTCAACTTCACTGTCATCAAAGTTTTCCATATATATAACTATTTTTATTCATAAAATATTTAAATTTTCAATTCAAATAAATTAAAATTAATTCAGGAGATATTTTATAATTTCAAGAATTTTTTTAACAAATAAATTATGATATAAAAATGATTAAAAAAAATTGACATGTAAAAAATAGAAATATAATTCTAATAACCTTTGAAAAAATTGTAATAAATTTAAACAAAACAAATGATCCATGATATTTAATCACAAATAATAAACGATGCAATTGTATTACTTTTTAACAACTTCGATACCAGTTATTAATTACAAATCACTGAAATTAATGAGTATTGATTGATAAAATCATCAAAATAAATATATTAGTAATTAATAATAAATAAAAAATTATTTCAGACTTGACCCGACATAAATACGAAGACTCATTCATATCCGACGAAGAAATATCCCAGAATCTAAAAGACACCCGATTCTTCACAAGCTCCAGCGATTTAGAGTCCTCGAAGCAGGAGCGGGATAACTACTACGCCCTAAAGTACCCGAGCTTAGCGAGGCTGGAGGAAACTTGCCGAGAAATAGAAGCCGAGAACAAAGCAAAGGCCGATCTACTGGAGCCTAGAATAGACATCAGTTCTCACAAATCAGAAACCTCTTATTACAGCAGTCAGTCAACGTACCAAGCAAATTCGTCAGCGATCCAGAGCGCTGAGGAGTCCTTTATGTCCAGGTCCTTCGAGATCATCAACAATCTGCTCAATAAAAACATAAATGACACTGTAACGACAGCTTCTTCATACGCCGACGCGATGGGATGTCCAAACAATCCGCATGATTCGTGGCTGCACCCGGACTCAAGTGCAAACACTTCTTTGCTGGAGATAAAAGAGGTCTTGCATCAGCTGGGTAATGTCCGAGTAAGAAATCTTGAATCAACTTCCAGCAACAATGGACGACAGTCGTACTTAAATCGTCTGACGAAATCCTTCGAGAAATTACCGAGTGACTTCAAAGAGCAGTTGAAGACAATCCTCGAGGAGACTCAGCTGAACGGCCACGATGAGTCCATCAGTGCTTTCAGAGACTTGGTGCTACAAGTAATCGGCAAGACTCGGGATCTCCAGGATGAAACTATACCTTTCACAAACGATCAGACTATTTTTAAAGACACTCCAGAAGTTTCACCATCGGTTGAACCGAGTGACGAAGGAAACTTATCCAAGACTCCGATGAACAACACACGGAACAAAAAGGTCTACAGAAAAACTCCGATTGACCTGATGAAGAGCTCAGCTTATGCTAGCACGCCTCTTCGTATCGCTGCGTTGACCCGTGGGATGGAAACTCCTAAATCTGATACTAAATCTCCAAACCTTCTTGGATCAGGAAGAGATTTCAACGAGTCTTCTTTTACCTTCCATGAAAGACAATGTTTAGGGGATGATATACCGAAGAGTCCCAAGCCGATGCCTGAGTTGACGGAAGAGCAGAAGAAATTATTAGAAGAGTGTCGTCAAAAAGAATTGGCATTAGCGTCAGTGTCTCCTTACTCAGTGAAAGATTCTAAAAATGAATCCAGGCAGTTTGAGGACAGTGATAGTCCTTTTCTGACGCCAGATTCTTTAAATGCTCGCGGGAGAGCTTCCAGTAACTTGTACGACTCGCTCGATGACTGGGATATCGAGAAGGAGATGGCCGAGCGTGACAAACGGCTCGCAGAAACTGAGATGACGATTAAAAATATTGTTGAAGACAAAATAGCCGGGTCTTATTCTACTGAATTTTTGAATGTTGTTAATACTTACTTTGATGTGTCTAACAGCAGCAGGTTGAAGAGCGGGGACGGTCTTTATGATTCAGGAGTTGAAACAGCTATTGGAAGCAGAAGAACTGACAAATTGTCCAGCAGTGATGATTCCCTGGACTCGAGAATGGGCAACGTCACGCTGAGGAAGCTATCTAACAGTTCTGTTAAAAAACCAACGAGATCTAAATCTTG
The DNA here is from genome assembly GCA_000956155.1 of Cotesia vestalis. Taxonomy (NCBI): domain Eukaryota; kingdom Metazoa; phylum Arthropoda; class Insecta; order Hymenoptera; family Braconidae; genus Cotesia; species Cotesia vestalis. Next base: position 48,267 of record JZSA01000088.1, read on the forward strand.
TAAATCACCAGAGACGAATTCGAGGTACAAAGCGACTCCGAGAGCTGGTTTAGTAAGAAATAAATCACCGAGCTCCAAGCGGGTTCTTCCTGTTACACCTAGATCGACTCCTCGTGTGCTCCAAAGAACGACCTCGGCTCCAGTCACTCCTCGAGTCATTTCTGCTAGGAAAAATATTTCCAATAAATTTACTCCTAGTAAAGTGTCGTCGGCTCTGTCAGCTGTTGCTACTAAATCAGCGAGCAAGACTTCGAAGGTGTTCAAAGTTCCGGCTAATCCACCCATGATTACGGTGACTCCCAACACGCCAACATCTGCCAGTAAAAATTTCTCGGCGTTCAAGAGTCCAGCTAGGGTTGAGTACGGAGGGAAATATTTCAGCACCCCGGGCAAAGCTCCTCCGAAGGAGAAGAGAATTTTTTTCCCAACACCTGGGAAGACAAACACACCTAATAATATTTATCCGAGTTCTTCTGATGTTAGGAGTCCGGTTGCTGATTACATAAGAGGGGGCAGAGATGCTATTACTATTAAAACTATTCCCAAATTGCAAAATGAATATCTTCTTTCTAAAGAAGAAGTGCTTAATTATAAGGTATTTATTTTTACTATTATTTATTTTATTTATTTATAATTACTAGTTTTAAATTATTTTAATAATCAATTTTTTTTTTTTTTTCAGCCAAAAAAAATTAACAATGAAAATAATCCACCGAATTTCGAGTTCAATTTTCCGAGTGCTGTTTACCAGTCGAAAAAACAAGTCCAAGAGGTAAATTATTATTTTTTATTACAATTTTATCTTTTAATCTCTTATCAGTTAAATGAAATGATTATAAATGTAAATAATTTATTTGAACAACATCTCAGTTTATTGCATTTTACAACTTCTATTTATTCGTAAACAAATTAAATAAAATAAAAAATATTTTTAGTTTGATGCGAGTCCAATTACACCCCAGGGTTCACGAGTTAAAAAACTGGTCGCTAAAAAAGACAGTCGAGCTGTAATAAAGCATCGTAAGTTTTTAAAAAAAATTAATTTTTTTATTTATTAAATTTTTAAAATGTCTAAATAAATATATTTATTGTTGCTGGGCTTATACAACAGCTGGAACGGCAATCACTTCAAACAGCGATCTGCAAAACACATCAGTGCGCATTAAAACCGTAGCGGAAAAAAGAACCGCCATTACACCTCGGTCTAGAGATCAAATCTTCAGAACAAAATAACCCGGTTTAATTATTACGCATATATTTACTTTAAAATTATCAAAATTGCCGATTTTTATTTATGGATAGCTAGATCTGACTAAATTTAAATTAATTTGATTTATTTATTAGTCGTAGTCAATAATTTTATTTTATATATTAGGGTTTTGATATGGTTGATTTTATTTAACCGAGGGATTATTATACAGATGTTAAAAAAAATATATATATTTTAATATTTAAAAGATAGACGCAGTATTAATTTAAATGAGAATTTTAAATGCATACTTTAATATATGACTCATAAAAATAGTTTTTCAAGCATTCGGAGTAATTAGTGCATACGGTTGATAATAATAATAATTTGTTTTACAAAAAAAATATCAAACAGTCGTCAGTTTCAATAGTAAAAAAATGTACAATACTTGAATAGATAAAATAAAAAAGAACCCGAAAGTTCTATAGCCTTGACTTGACAATTGTTTGTTTTTACAATCTGGAATGATTCATTATTATCATTTATATTTATCAACATAAATGTAATAGTGATAAATAATATTTTAACCGGTAAATTTCTCGAATTGTTGCACACGGTTCCCTTTTTTTTCGTCTGAAATTCGATTTAACCCAATAGCGGCTTGTTTTGAGCAACGATTAAGTACGTGACCAATCGGCTACTAGAAATTTCCTCGATAAGTTTGTTGTACACGGCACACAGCATCTCGACTCCGTTGCACACGTTCAGGAGATAATTCTTACTAGTACGTGGCACCTATACTACGAACTACGGGCAGTGACGACGTGGGTAAGTCGCACTTCATGAGTGGAGGGGCCATTTATTCCGCTCTCTGTTTAAATTTAAGGTAAAAGACCCAGTTATTGACACTTGAAATTTTATTCTAATTAAAGAAATACAATTTAAAAAAAAAAATCAATTTTTGAAATTTAAAACTCAAAAATTATCAATATTATTAAAAAAATACGCGAAATTTTGCGGCCAATGTATTTATATAATAATGTGGGTTTGTATGGTTAAATTTGGTATCGTTGGAAAGATCTTGACCTGGAGTTGTGCCTTTTCAAGATTTCATATCATTCTTACCAATAGTCAATTTATGATGATAAGTATTTAAGCTGCATTCGAAAATGCTCCACTTCTAGATGCATAATTAAGAAATGGCCTAGTTTCTTGAGAGCTATTCAGATTTTTAAAGATTTAAGTCCACCCCGACATTACACTCATCGAGACCTTTAATTTAAGTACCCATATCAATTTTTCATATATTTATATATATTATATATAAGTATATATAAAAAATATATGAAAATGCATGTGGGTACTCAAATGAAAGCTCTTGATGAATATAATATCGGGATGAGCTTATATCTTTAAGAACGTTAGCAGTTAAGAAAGTACAGTGCAACTTAACAAATATCTTGAGAGCTATTGACATTTTTAAAGATATAAGCTCATCCCGAAATTACTCTCATCAAGAGCTTTCATTTGAGTACCCACATGCATTTTCATATATTTTTTATATATACTTATATATAATATATATAAATATATGAAAAATTGATATGGGTACTTAAATTAAAGGTCTCGATGAGTGTAATGTCGGGGTGGACTTAAATCTTTAAAAATCTGAATAGCTCTCAAGAAACTAGGCCATTTCTTAATTATGCATCTAGAAGTGGAGCATTTTCGAATGCAGCTTAAATACTTATCATCATAAATTGACTATTGGTAAGAATGATATGAAATCTTGAAAAGGCACAACTCCAGGTCAAGATCTTTCCAACGATACCAAATTTAACCATACAAACCCACATTATTATATAAATACATTGGCCGCAAAATTTCGCGTATTTTTTTAATAATATTGATAATTTTTGAGTTTTAAATTTCAAAAATTGATTTTTTTTTTTAATTGTATTTCTTTAATTAGAATAAAATTTCAAGTGTCAATAACTGGGTTTTTTACCTTAAATTTAAACAGAGAGCGGAATAAATGTGAGATGAATGAAATTGTTTTAGCGTATTGAATACATTGGTCCGAGGTCAAAACTCTTAGCAAGTTTCAATTTGCAAGCTCGAGTGACCTTTCAAAGCTTATAACAGGAATATCAATTACAAGTGCTGTGCTTATCACTAAGTACTCTCGTGCTACTCCAATAAATTATTATATAAACATACGTTTGTATTGATATAAATAGTTCTGCTAATCTCCCTAAATATTGATTTTATACTGAGAACTTGTGATAAAATTTGCAGTTTTTTATGTTTTAAAACAATGTTGAAAATTATTCTCTTTTAATTTGAAGCTTCTCATTTTTTTTTTCAACTTTAAAAGAGATTTTTGTCGGATTTAAACGCTGATTTTTTATAGAAATGAAAAATTGAAATTTTTTACTGAAGAGACGACTGAGTAACGAGAAGATGGCTCCTAAATGACCATAAGATGGCTGAAAATTTTACATTTGTCAAGCTCTACCTTATCAGTCTACTTTGTTGATAACTTACTAACTGTAGGTGAGAAAAATTCACTTGATAAGATTTATTTACTATCAACAGAAAATAAATAAATTTGAAAAATTTATTAAAATATTTTAATAAATTTTTCGACTCAATTTTTAAATATTTTTTCATAGTTTCATCTATTATTTATAATTTATTTATTTATTAATATACGCCTATCGGCAATATACTTAAAAAAAAATATATAAAATTAAATAACATTGATTAAGAAAATTAACTATAATAATAATTTTTTTTTAAGTTAATCCTAAGAAATATGTTAAATTTCTTAAATAAATAAAATGCAATTTTAAATTTCAAATAATTTATTTAAATAAACTTTTAGGAGTTTTACAACATAATAAATTGTGAAAAAATAATCCGAATAAATAAAGTGCAAGCATTTAGATATAATTAAATAAATCCAGTTGAGATGAATTAAACTGATGGGTCCCTAATGGAAATCTTGAAATTTTTCAGCAACAAGAATCATTTTATGGATTGGCCGTTCACTTGCAGTTGCAGGGGCTGCACTTGCAGGAGCCGCCGGATTTGCAGCCGCATTTATCTGTAAATTTAAATAAATATCAGTAACTATCCCAAGTCCATTTAAAGAAAAATTTTTCTTCTGCATGACTGTTAATTATACGGGGTCTACTGTGAGAATTGTTCTCAAGGTTCATACCACGACGGTCATTGACTCGTAACGAGAAATAAAAATCTACTTTGTCATGTTACAAACCTTCACCCTTCATTATATTTTAAACTAGTTTTTTGCCGTGATATATTACAGTCATTGAATAGTATAATATAATCAGTCATTTTAAAATACCCAACATTCCTTCGACATACTTGAACGTATTCGAATTTATTTTTATTAGTTTAGTAAATAATTATTACCTCCGCTCTCACAGCATTTGCAGTCACTACCGCAATTGCATGATCCCTGGCATTTGTCTGAAATAAAAAAAAAAAATTATCATTGATTTTAAATATTATTAACTTATTTAAAAAAATTAAAATAAAATTTTTTTATACTAAAATTGATTTTTAAATTAAAAAAAAAAA
>JZSA01000089.1:0-29007 GCA_000956155.1 Cotesia vestalis
AAAAAAAAAAAATAATTTGAATCAAGACAAAAAATTCTTGAACTAAGTAAATTTATTTAAACCAAGAAAAATTTCTTAGTTTAAGAATTTTTTAACTCAAATCAAGTAGATGAAATTCTTCAAAATTATTTACTTTATTCAAGTAAATTTTTTTTTCTGTGTGTACTTTTAAAGTCCTCTATACGAATAAATTTTTTTTAATAGTCCTTGCGGTGTTAATTTTCAAAATATTAGCAATTAAAAATCGTACACCTAACATATATTCCTTATCCTGGCCATAGTTAGAGTGAACATTTTATTGAATAACAACCATACTTTTTTAGGATTTTTTTAAAAAACTGAAAATATTTAATTGAAGTTATAACAAGTATTTTTTATCAAAAATAACACGAACGAGCGGTATTCATTATTTTCTAAAAAAAGTTCGAAGTTAGCGACTTTCGTTATTTTACGTGAGTGGAAGTAAGTGAGCGATAGTCTGTAAAGAGAGGCAGCACTAGTGCGTGAAAAAGAAACCAATAGACACCTATTGATGTCTTTTTTTTACCGTGAAACCTCTTTAATGGTTTATAATTAAATTAATTTAATTTTTTTCGACTTTAATAAAAATTCGTTATCGATAACTATTAATTGAGTATTTTAATGAATTTTAGATTGTAGAAATGAAGCTCTTCGAATTTTTTCAATCAAAACTTTTGTAATTAAAAAAATTTTAAACTGTGAAAACCTATTCACCGAAATTCGATTAATTTCTTATGTTTTTTTTGGCTTTTATTATTTTTTAGTTAAAGAACTAAAACTAAAAACAATATAGCATACTTTTAGGCAACAATTGCACCGTAATATAGTTCAAATTTGCTTTGTTATTTCTTAAGTTGTTCCGAAGAACTTTGAAAAGTTGTTTTTAAGTTTTTGCTATTTCGTTTGTACAAAAACTTTTTACAATCATACAAAGGAGTAATTTATTATTTTTTTTTTCGTCACGACAGCATATAAATTTTTATTCAAAATAATAATAATAAAAATAAAGCTGTTGCATAACACGAGATGTAATGTAAAATAAATGTATAAAATAACGTCATATTAATTAAACGCGGTTGAGAAAATGTGAGACACTTACTCTTGTTACGTATTAATTGGAACGATTAATGAGAGTACCGTAGAAACGTTGGGGCATTTGAAAGCTTAAGGATATTTCTTCGAAAGGAATTTAAGATGCACCTGTGCGGGTACTATCACTTTTTGTTCGAGTTAAGTCCGATATTTATGTGCCCATATACTATACTACGTTTTATTTTCTCTCTCTCTTTTTCGAGCCAGAGAGCATCGAATTATTCCGATAAAAAAAGTGGAAAAAAGAGCGGGCTCTACACCCCAAGTTTATACCGAAGTGCAGGCTAAGTTGAAAAGACACGTTAAATCCATATTCATAAAACGTTTTCACGTTCTGCTAATCAACCCAAGTTCTCCGTTGAAATTTTTTTTATCTTTTTTTTTTTATTATTTGAGAATTTCACCCTCAATTTGCTTTTCACAACTGTGTTATTCATGAAAATTTAATGCATAATCGAGTTAAGAAATTTTTTTACGAGATCAGCCGATGAATATTTAAATCAAGTGTTTATATACAGCCTTTTATTTATTCTGTTTTTTTTACTTTACATCTAAATTTAGAAATCCTTAAAGTTAAATATATTTTATATTTTAAGTTATTAAAATCATCCACGCGATAAATTATGAAAAAATCGTAGATTCTTTTAATAAATTTATCGACGTACAATATATAAAAGCGATATGCCCTTTTTTTCTGTTGATATTTTCTTACTACTTAGGTCATTCATTTTATCCATTTATCCACCCTCGAGTCCTCGAGTTTGTTGTTGTCTACTCGCCGTAATTATAATTGTAGAGGAGCCATTGAGTTTGTTTGAGCTATTGTTTGTTTAGCGGCTAATGATTTATTTTATATTCTTTTTTTGGCTCTAGTAGGTGATGGGTGATGGCTATTATTGTTGTGTTATCGTCACTTTGTTTGTAGACCAAGTGAGCCGGATTGAGTAATTGATTGGGAATCTGAACGGACGGCAATTTAGGACAAAAAAATATCGGAAAAGTTCGTGTGAGGTAAACAGAGTGACAAGTAAATCGTATTTCATTTAGTTTGGGTTCTTGATGTTTCACTATTTTCTCCTCCATTAATAATTTAACTTCTATTTTTCATTAAAAGTGACGGAAATTATTAATTTTCAAAGAAGACAGATTTATATTTAATTTACTTAAAAGTCTATTGTAATAATTATAATAAAAACAATAATGAACATTTCTGCATATATTAACATAATCGCTCCTTTCTTGGAGTTATAATTTATTATAATGAGCAAAGTATTATATTAAAAACAAAAAGAGTTATAAGCGAGAATAAATTTAAAGTAAACAGACTTAAAATGAAAAATAACAAATTTAAATTAAATAATAAATCTGGATAAAGAAAAATCCTTTGGGAATAAGAATTATCGCTAAAATAACTTTTTGGAAGGAACCGACTTATTTTCATTATTTTTCAATTATTTCTCATTGTTTGAAGTGAAAAAAAAATTTTTCCTTCCTGTACGGCAGCTGGATAGTATCGATTTTGATACAAGCAGCAATTGGACCGATTTTTATTAAAAAACTAACTCAGCCGTTGACCGATGACAGTTTTACTCTTTTGCAATACAAAGTCTTTTAATAGAAATTAAAAAAAAAAAAACAAATAACTTCATACAGAAAAAAAAATTAACTTAAATCAAGTAAATAATTTTGAAGAATTTTATCTTCTTGATTTGAGTAGAAAAATTCTTAAACTAAGAATTTTTTCTTGGTTTAAGTAAATTTTATTTAATTCAAGAATTTTTCGTCTTAATAAGTTAATTTTGTTTTCAGTGGGCGGTAAAAATAAATCTGTCACTAATTTAATACCTCAATGGAGCGAATCGAAGACATTTAATTCTTTAGACCGACTGAATCAATGTAAAATGTCAGTTAGATTTAAAATTCGAATGTGTTATTTTCTAGCAAATGGATAAGACAACGGAAATAAAACTCCCGGTGGCATTTCTTGCTTTCTTTCAACTGGATGATTCATAACCCGAAGGTTCGCGTTCTATAATAGTATAAATAATAAATTGTAAAAATACTCTCTCACTCTTATTTACTTGATATTCTTTTCATCATCGCCATCGGGTCAATTCTGTCTGTCGACGTAACCAAAGAACGTCTTTCACAGTAAACCCACGTCAGTTATTCTAGGCAAAAGCTTTTTCTGAACTGAAATACCTAATTGCTTTTTTATTTATTCATTCAAATTTAATACCTCTTATGAATATGTTACCGGGCGCTTGCGTTTAACTTGTCATTCAGATATCTATCATAGTCACGTAGCAATATTTGCTCGTATATCTTCATCCAGAATCTAAACTACAATTTTATACGTTTATCATGCTATTTAAGTCTATATATCTACTGTTTACCGTTTAGTTATATCTAATGAGATAATCTTGTCTGTCAATACGCCTACTTGCGGAGTCACTCATCACTGCTCTTATCTAACATGCTAATGCATATCATCTCGCGTCTACGTTTTTTTGACTGCAAATCTATGGTTGATAAATTGCATTTAAAAAACTGAAAAACACCCGAAGAAAATCTCACAAAGTTAAAGGATCATTTTGTTTTTATAAATATAAAAAAATTTATTTGAATCGACTACATAATTTTGAAGAACTTTATCTTCTTGATTTGAGGAAAAAAATTCTTAAACTAAGAAATTTTGGTAATTATTTACAAATGGAGTTTATCATTTTAATTTTAATTTTTTTGAACGAATTTTTTTTTTATTTTGATGTATTTTTTTTTTTTTTAAATACATAAAAAAATGAATAATTTAAAAAAAAAAGCTAATGATTACAATTTTAACAAATTTTCAAAAAATTTATAAATATAAATTTATATATATGGCCAAAAATACGTTTGACCTCATTTGTAAATAATTACGGAAATTTTTCTCAGTTTAAGTAAATTTTACTTGATTCAAAAATTTTTCATCTTGATTCAAGTTAATTTTTTTTCTGTATACTATAGCATATTTAAATTTTTGACGAATAAATAAAAACTACTTCCGTTGCCTACGACTAAATGGTTCAAGTGACATTTAATAAATAAATAAGAAAAAAAAATCACTTGCTGAATTTCAGAGGCAATTTAATTTGCACATGAGCGTGTGAAAAAATCTCACAGTGAGAGTACTGGAGGGTTAATACAAAATTAAACTAGAAAGTAGAAGTAATTTTCTATAAGTTAAAAAATATGAAGAGAGATTAATAAAAAAATTTATTTTATTTGTAAAAGTATAAATAGGTTTAAAAATATCTTAAAAAGCACTTTACAATTTTTTCAATTATCATACTTCTTATTTAGACCTTATCGATTTTCTTTTAAAATAATTTTCTACTTTTTAGTTCAGCTTGCTATTAAACGATATTTATTACTTTTTCATTTAACTTGATCGGCAGCTTATGAAGTTAAATCCTCTTTTATCCAATTTCCCCTAAGTGAGAGGATTATAAGTTACACCATAATGAAAAGCGATCATTAATTGGAATATTAATCTCTCGAGTTAATAACTCTGATGATACTTGAGTTAATTTAAATTCAATAAAATTTTTGATAAATATTTAAGTTATTATTATTTATAAGTCGAGTTATATCATAGTTTAGTAATGAACTTGTTGGTGTAAACCTCAAGGAACCTTAACTATCAGAAGGTCCTTCTAACCTTCTGGGAAACGCCTCCGGTGGTTAATTTGGTATTTCTAAAATTTCACATGATTGGCTTGTGAAAACTTTCCATCGCAACCGATGTGTGTAATAAACATTTTCAAAGTTTAAAATTTGTGGTGAATTTCATACTTACCGCTAAACTTTGAACTAAAAAAAAATATATTGTTTAGACAAGGATTTCTTGGTTAAAAAATTTAATTTATTCTTTTTTTGATATATTTTCGATAATTGTCAACAATTAAAAATTTTTACTTATATAAATATAATTTTACATCGATAAAAAAATTAATTTGAATAAAAAAAAATTATTAGATCCAAAAAATAATTTTTTAAAGATTTTGGTTGTAAATTTTTTTTTTCAATCAAATTAATTTTTTCATTAGGGTAAAAGTTAATATTTCAAAACTTCTATTGAAATAATTTAATTTTGTCCTTGTAGCATTTGAAAATTAAAATTAAAAAAAAAAAAAAGAATATTAAATTTATTTACACGATTGAATTTATTTAGAAAAAATGGAGTATTTACACAATTTTGTACAGCGAGCCATTTTTAGTAGCATGAATAAAATATAAATTTAAAGCTCCGGCATCAATCACAGTTAATGAAGATGGTTTGTTGAAATAGTAGTGACGCAATGAAAAAAATATATGTATATTTATTTCAAATATGAGTTTCATCCAGAAGAATATTCTTTTCAGAAGCTTTGCACTTAGCCCGTCCGTTGCTTGCATGAATAACTGTTGCGAGTTTTCTTTCGCCGGGAATGTCGTTTAAATTATTCATCACCGTGAGGTTAGTTAAAAATCGTTCGTGTTGGAGGTAGTTATTTTGATCGTCTCTTGAATTATCCAGGTGGTATCTGTCATAGTCATTAATTATTTCAAAAAATTATCGCCGGGTATTTAGAGTAACAATAGGTCAACGTAATAGACGAAGGAGCAAATATATGTACCTCATACTGCGGTTCCGACCTCTTGCTATTTGTGAATTTCTGATGGAACCGCACCGATAGACCATTGTTTCCTTAACGCTGCTCTGGTCTTCTCTGTTCAGCGGGCTGTTAATTGAGGGGGTGCAGCAAAGAGTCTCCACAAAGGCACCCCTGTATTTAGCGCTCATAACATTGTATAGAATAGGATTTATTGCGGTGCTTATGTAGTACAGACATCCCCCGAGAAAGTACAGCCACTCATTTATCGCACCGAGTAGTCTTTTTGAATCGTAGACGTAGAGAAGTCGCTGAGCGTGAAATGGCGCCCAACATATGAAAAATGTTACCACAACTGCACCTATAAATTATTTAAATTTTAAATTATATTATTGACTTTTAAAAGTTTTTATTCAAATAAGTATTTTATTAGTTTTATATTCGATAGAGAACTTTATAAAGTGTTTTGATAAATGTGTGATCAAGTTATCAGATGATTTAAAACTCTTTAAAGTTTTATAAATTTTTAACTATCTGACGATAAGTTATTGTTATTGTCGGTCGGCATGATATTACTTTTGTTTTACTTTCGACCTTTTTCATGTTTTCAACCGGTTTTATCGCATTTTTTATCATTTTAATATTTTTTTACAATTACTGAACTACACGAGAAAGAAAAGTTAAATTATTTAAGCTTGTAATTTAAATTTTATCAGTTAAAGCGGACCGAGAAAACAAAATAAAAAATTTAAAATTTTAAAATAGTACTTTTACAAACTCTGAAGTATATATTGTAAAACTAAAAATTAATCTTTTAGGTGATTTATATTTTGTCCAAACTTGATTCTTTAAAACTATGTCATACGAATTTTTCATATTTAAATTTACCAGACATTTTTAGAATTTTTTTCGTCTACAAATAAAATATTACAAAATTCTCACTAAATTTTAAAAGAGTTATAAAAAGCCAGAAAAAAAATTAAACTTTTAAAATAATAAAACCGCACTAGATCTGTGATGAATGTCGCCCATAAATTTGGTCGTACTACTTACAGCGAAGTATTACTACGTGCTAGTAACAGAGTTTGAAAAGTTCCTAGAAACTTAAAAATTAAAAAAAAAAAAAAATTCTAGCATCAATAATTACTAACGAGACTATAAGTTTTTGATCGTATAAAAAAACACTTGTAATAGATAAGATGTAAGTAAAAATAGAGGGTGAGTTTATTGGTTGACATTTACAATTTATGCATATCGAGTACGACCTATGCTCTGTTCATTGCGTGACTACATTCTCTTATCCACGTGCAGTGTATACTAGATAGAGAAGATGGATAGTTGTACATATATGTTCTCAAAGTACAGCAGTGAATTTAATACGGATGACAAAATAAGAGGGAGAGAGAGAGAGAGAGAGAGAGAGGGATTAAATTACGCTGGTAACTTGTTAATACGTGCTATTTCTATTTGTAGACAATGTGCGGCACTGGGGATGTCGAGTAATAATATTAACGCTCTGAAAAGGACATTACTAACTTTGTATACCGAGATAACTCGCATGCATTTTGACTGAAAACTTACGATGTATTCGTGTAATTTATCCTCATAATTTATAATTTTATAATTTATAATTAGCTCATAAATCATTATTAGTATCAAAGTTGTTAAATATTTCATTCTAAATGAAATTAATAATTGTAATTTATAATTAATTTTTTTTTTATAATAATTAATTTTTTGAAATATGGATTGATTAAATTATTTAATTATTAATTTTATTTAAACGTAAGTTAATTAAATTTTTCAATTATTGAAAAATGAATGCATTGAATAATTTAATTATTTTGTGGGGGTTAATTACAGCATCAGTATGTTTTATGGTAGAGTAAATATTTATTTTTGTTCATATTGAAATCGGATAAAAATATTAAAGCAGCTTACGTTTTTTATTATCATTTCAGGATGAAAAAACATGTTTCTAGCAAAAAGAAATAGATAAAAATGCTGTTTTTACAAGTTTTTTTTTACTGTTATTGTTGAAATATTACATTTACTTTTTTTTTAGTTTGTTTTCAAAACACTAAGTTCGCTTTTTTCATAAATTTTTAAAAATATTACATTTACTTTTTTTTTAAATATTGCATTTCTTTTTACAAAAAAGTTACCATAGTAGTTAGTCAACAACGTAAACATTATTAAAAAATTTTAAATATTCCCCGAAAAAAAATTTCGCTGACAAAATTCTTTTTCAAATTATTTAATCGTGAATTTTTTTTTAATTTTTTGACCAAAATATTTTTTTTTCGGTGCTAAAAGTCTGAAACTCAAGATATTTATTAAAAAAAAAAAAAAAAAAAAAAAAAAACTTTATCATCTACTACAACAAAAAAAATGTTCTAAAATTGAGTTAAGTGTTTTATTTGTGTTGATTGTTTTCAAAACCAACAAAAAAATAAAATTTATTTACTTACGTTTCGGAGACATAAGCTCGTATTTTGCAGAGCCCCCAGCCCAGCTCCCAGGGGTACTGCTGCCAAAAAACACTGAGTTCGAAGGGCAGTCCTGGAAAATACGAAAAGTAAATTACTTTATTGGTACATTATATTATTATTGTTGTGATAAATGTTAAAGGTGCCGATAAATAATTACACGTAACATTATTAGTGCGCTCGGTGTATAATTGCATCGGGAGCAATAAAGATAAGGCTCTTCAATGCATCACATGAGCTGAAACACCTGCCATTGTATATTAATCAATCAAGATTGCTCGTGTTGGCGTTTAACCCTCAGTTCCGATACATTATTTACGGCCACTGAATATCTTAGAGATTTATAGTGAGTAGAGGATTCATAAGTGTAGGGGAAAGTTAAATTCGGAGCAAGGCTTAAATGACGCAAGTCCCTGCGTCAAATTATCAAACTTTTTTTCCGGAGATTTATTGAGCGTCAGCATTCATTACTTTGCCAGCAATACAATTACGGTTTTTATCAACCAATATGTTAATTTACTCACTAAATTATCGGGACTACGCACATACATGATTCAGCTGGATTATTTATTTCCTCGTTTGCAAGTACTATGATACAGTACTTACAGATAACTTTGGAATTTTATGCCACCATGATAACTACAAACGTTGCTACAGTACCACAAACCTAAAAAATAATGTTTTGATTAATCAAAAAATGATTGCAAATCAGAAATGAAATTTCGGCGCAGATGTTAACTTACGATTCCTAAAAGATTCCGGTCCAGCGGCAAAGTATTCCAAGCCGAGAACTCAACTTTGAAAAATAGAAGATCTCGTGAAAATTTGGACAGCTGAAAATTTAACATTTAAAAATAAAAAATTCCCTTAAAAATAAAAAAGTTTAGTTTGTTTACTCGTTCATTGACTTGCGGATTCATTGAACATTGCTCCGAAACCAAAATGATTAGTTGTCCAGTTTCTTGACTCTGAAAAAATTCTAATTCAAAATTGGTTTAAAAAATCATTGAGAAAGAAAATTTTCATACCTGATCTATCGTTTTCGAAACAACAAAAGTCAGTACTAAAGTTAAAAAGATCACCCAAATAACAAATATTATTTGAGCTAAATAGAAAAGTAATTGAAATAATTCACTTGGAACTGAACTAGGTATAACAAAGTACGAAACAATATAAATGAGGTTGTTATTGAGACTTATGATAGACATCAAAATCGGTAGGCCGTAAAAATTGTTTATTTCTTCACAAATTTCATACAATTCTATGTATAAATTTTCTAAATGATCGATTTCTTGAAATGCAGATTCTTCGATTAGCGATAATCTGGCTATCGATGTTGAAATTTGATTAAAATTGCTTGATTTGATCGATGAGTTCAATGCTTTGAATTGTTGTTTAACGATACCCAGTAGTATGGTATATTGCACAATTATCCAGCTGTACATCACTGTAGGAAAATTTTCATACACTATTACAATTATTGGTGAAGTTTCTATTGGTAAAGGTAATATTATCCTTGCACTGACAAACAAAAAATTGAGCATGAAAATGTAATAAATTGAAATTTGTTTTGAATACGCATCTATGCTGATGTTCAGTTTTCGATCAACATAACGTATCCGATTTATGACGTTAATCATCGATTTTTGTTTGTAAATGTAAAAAAGCTGAATCCATGAAACACTTAATATTTCAGTCCACCATGTGATAATTGTTAATATATCGGAAACCCCGTTTTCGAAATTTTCTTCTGGAATTTCTTCTGAAAAATCAGATTGAGTTTCATCTTCTTCGCCTTGACCAAAAAAATATTGAAAATAAATCCAATTCGAAGCGTTTGCTAACATTAACAAAATATTATAAAAACAACCAATGTACGAAATTTTGTATATTTGGTTTCGATCATTTTCAATTCTGCAATTTTTTTTAAACACTTCCGACACTTTTAATGTCCACGGTGACAATCCATTTAATTTATAAACAAAGTGTTGAATTACTGAGAAACATCGGTATACATCGTTGCATAAATCCGAACTCGGTTCAAAAATTATTTCTCGCCGCATTTTTGAAACTGGCGTTTTGAGTTTAATTATAACAGAATTTATGTTTACTTTGAAGCGTCGCGTTTATGACTAAAGTTCTTGGATTTTATCCCAGTGTAATTTACTCGCGTGAGTGTTGTTAATTATTTATTTCCATTTCCAACGATGATCTTTCAATCGATAAAAGTAATAATTGATTGCTAGACCGAAAACGTCGCGTGATAATCCTTCCATGCATTGAAGTATCTTGATTGGATTAGTAAACAACAATGTTTGAATGGATATTTAAATTACTTTATTTATCACTCGACAATTCAATTTAAAAAGTTGACAGATAGTTATCAGGTAAAACATACTTTTATGTGATTGTGGTATGATTAATGTGTTCGATAAATTTTTGAAACTCATATGGTGGAGTAATCGCGTGCTTGTGAAGAAATAATTCTACGAACCTACAAAAATTAAAGTTAAATAAATTGACCGATCACAAAAATTTGAAATTTATGAATCCATTTGAACTTACGAGTTTTACGAGATTTCAAACAAAAAAGTGGAACGGTTCATTAAAGATTTCTTCTGTTCAAATCAAATAAATTATTTTGAAATTCCGTTAGTTTGAATGACAATCACAAGATACGTCGCAACAGTACCCATTATCTAACGGAACAATTTTAAAGATTATGAAAGCTTATTTTTCAATTAAAATTGGATTTTTTGAACTCACTGTTCCTAAAAGAGTTCTGTCCAATGGTAAGATCCCACATGCAGAAAACTTGACGTCAAAATGCAGAAGATCATTTGAAAATTTTGCCATCTGAAATTTGAGTGCTCAAAAATTATTAACTTAATTTGTGATGAATGAAAGTTTAGTATTTACTTGTTCTTTGACTTTTGGATTCATGGGACATCGATCCGTAAGCAGGCTAATAATTTTCCCCGTTTTTTTACTCTGAAAAAAAAATGTGATAAATGATAATTTATTCGATGTTTCGAGAGATAAAATTGAACCGTACCTCACTGGTAGTTCTTGAAACACTTGAAGTTAATATCAAAAATAAAACCACGGTCCATACAAAATAAATTAACATGATGGAATAATATACAAGCTTGGAAGGTTTTTCTTTAAGAGATGACGTAATTATGTCATATAAAATGTATATACCTCCTTGACTGAAGTACATTATGCTAACCAAGATCGGTATTCCAAAAAAATCAGTGATTTGATCACAAATATCGCACAATTCCACGTAAGCGTTCTTTATAATATCAATATTCTGGCAGATAGAATCACGCAAGATGGATACATTAACCAGCAGTAACGTCGGTTTTCGAGTACTGTCACTTCCGAAGTCGCCCATTTTGTAAATGATTGAATTTACTATTTTGAATCGCTCCTCGACGACAATCAATAGCAAGGTGTACTGGACAATCACCCAACTGCTGATGATAGCAGGAGTGATTTCGCTTATCACTTTTCTTAGGGAAGAATTCAATGCAACTAAAAGCATTATGCCGCAGGAAATTGCAATATTAACTAGAAAAATGAAGTAGCTTGAAATTCTGCTTGGTTCAAATTTTGTGCATTGCTTCAATGTTTTGTCAATTATGTTCAAACGATTGATGACACTGATCATAGATTTCTGCCGGAAAATGTAAAGTAACAGTATTGAGCAAACACCAATCACTGTTATAAATGCAATTTTGTCCGTTAGAGTATCAAAAATAGATTGTGGCTCGTCTAAATCGTCAACTGTGTCATCTTTATCATTGTCAGTTGGATCTTCTCCTATAAAACCATCCATTTGATAATAGTAATCAAACGCAGTAATTAACGAAGTCACGAAACCATTATATAGAGATCCAATCCATGAAAATTTAGAAATGAATTCAATGCAACTAAAAGCATTATGCCGCAGGAAATTGCAATATTAACTAGAAAAATGAAGTAGCTTGAAATTCTGCTTGGTTCAAATTTTGTGCATTGCTTCAATGTTTTGTCAATTATGTTCAAACGATTGATGACACTGATCATAGATTTCTGCCGGAAAATGTAAAGTAACAGTATTGAGCAAACACCAATCACTGTTATAAATGCAATTTTGTCCGTTAGAGTATCAAAAATAGATTGTGGCTCGTCTAAATCGTCAACTGTGTCATCTTTATCATTGTCAGTTGGATCTTCTCCTATAAAACCATCAATTTGATAATAGTAATCAAACGCAGTAATTAACGAAGTCACGAAACCATTATATAGAGATCCAATCCATGAAAATTTAGAAATTACTTCTTGATTTTGATAGTTCTTGGAAGTGTCCAATGTCCATGGTGACAGTCCTACGATTTTATAAATAAAGTGTTGAATCAATAGAAAAAATCGATTCACTCCCTTGCGCCAGTTGTTTGATTCAGTCGTCGTTTTGACAAAATTTATTGGCTGCATTTTCCAAACTTAATATTTCGAATAAGCGTGCTGGTCTTAGAGTGTCGCAATTAAAACTAATTCAAATAGCTGCTGTTTTAAATAAAAATTATACATGATCGCGTGTGTATACTCGATTACTTTTTTCCATTTGCATCAAAATGCTGGCAATCTGATCGATAAGAAATATGATAACTTGGATCATTTATAATAAATTACACAGCAATTATGATGCAATTTGCTCTCTTTAGTTAGAATACATTTAAATAATTGATAAAGATGTAATTCATTGAACAATTACGAATTGATCTTACATTCTTTGATTACAATTCAAAAATAAAAAAAAAAGTGTCTTCTTCTTTGAATGCTCGAAATCATTAGCTATCAACCCCTAGTGTTTGAATGAAAAGTACGAAATATGTTGCGACAGTACCAGTTACCTGAAGAAATGTTTTTGCACATCAAAAATCTATTTTTATCAAAAATACGGAAACTTTTTGGGACTTACAATTGCTAAAAACGTACGATCTAGAGGTATGATTCCACATGCAGAAAACTCGACCTTGAAGTGAAGAAGATCTTTCGAAAATTTGACCAGCTAAAATTTCAGAGTTAAAAAATTATTACTATACTTATGATGAATAAAAGCAGAGTTTTTACTTGTTCTTTGATTTTTGAGTTCATGGGGCATTGATCTGCGAGCAAGTTAATGAATTTTCCAGTTTTTTTACTCTGAAAAAAATGTGATAATTCATTACAAGCGATATTCATTTAGATAAAATTGAACTGTACCTCGCTGGTTGCCCTTGAGACACTTGAAGTCAACACCAAAAATAAGAAAACCACCCATAGAAAGTTTGAGAAGTCGTAATAATAGTCTTCAAATTCAGGAGGTGGTTTTTGGAGAGAAGACGTAAATATGAAATGTAAAATATACAGATATTCTACACTAAAATATAATATACTAGCCAAAACAGGTATTCCGTAAAAATTTGCTATTTCTTCACAAACGTCACACAATTCTTTGTAAGTATTTTTGACCACTTTAAAATTATTAGAGATAGACTCACATTTGGTCATTCGAAAAATTTTTAAGTTAACAATTTTGAATTTTTCTTCAATGTCAATCATTAGTAAAGTGTACTGAATAATTATCCAACTGCTGATCACAGGAGGCGGCGTTTTAATTAAGATTTCTCTTGTAGCATTATCTATTGCAATTGTCAATATATTTCCACTAGAAAAGATCAAATTTACGATAAAAATCACGTAGCTTGAAATGTGTTTTAATTCAAATTTATCGTATCTCTTCAATTTCTTCTCTATCAAATTTAAACGATTAATGGCATTAATCATTGATCTCTGGCTACAAATATAGAAAAACACAATTGAGCAAAGTCCAATTAGTTTAATTATCTCTTTTTTGATTAGCAACGAGTCGTAAATTGGGGTTGGTTCAAAATCATAATACTCCTGGTCTTCATCATCACTTTGATCGTCGCCTTCAAATTCATACACAGTGAAACGATCATACAAATCTGCTAAAACAATAATTAAAATCACCAAAACATTGTACAGCGATCCGATCCATGAAAATTTGCACACTTTTTCATTATTGCCTTGATTCGTTTTTCGTAAAAGTAGACATGTATTTAAATTCCACGGAGACAAACCGAAAAATTTATAAACAATATACTGAATTTTTAAAAAGTATCGATACGCTTCATTTCGACTGTATTTTGGTTCCACAGATATCCAATTTGACTTTACTGGTTGCATTTTCTAAACGCGTGCTTGTTTAAAAGGATCACAATTAAAACTAATTATCTGGAAAAAATTTATTGCATTACAAACAAGGAACATTAATCGCGTGAGGATTGTTGATTAATTTTTTTCATTTGCATAAAAATGTTTATACTCTAATCGGTGGAAAATATGATGAGATATTAAAACATCTCATAATTTATACAGCAAGTGTAATGATAATTTGTTTGTGACATTAAAAATTGATTTTTGTAATTTAGATGGCAAATTATTGCAACAAATCGCAAAATCTGAAAAGATACTTTTGTGGAAAACGATAGAAGAAAATAAAATCATTAGTTTCATTAATGATATCAACAAAATTGATCATAGATTGAAGAAATATAAATCAAACTATTAAAACAACGACAATGTTATCATTATTAATTATTTCCATTAATAGTACAATAATGTACTCAATTCATATGAAGCAAACACAGAAGATATACAATCGCACATATGAAAAAACTAATTGCAACCATTAACACTCACGTGACAACAGAATCGAACTAGACTTTTTCAATTGACATTCAAACGTTAGTTTTTCCATTAGTCTTCATCGCATGTTGATGTCGCGAAGTTATATTTCAACCCGTGTGTTTTTTTTTTCATAAAAAATATTTATTTTAAAAACGTAAAGTGTGAAACAATGTATTACAATAAAAACGACCCAGTATTTGATAAAACTTTCATAATTTTTCAAAATATCATTTTTAAAATAATGGGGCTGTCACCATGGACTTTAAATGTTTTGAAAATGTATCGTGAAAATAGCAGCTTTGATGTTCTTAATTATGAGTGCCAGTTTTCGTTAGTTGGATGTTTGTACAATGTTTTATTGATGATAATTATTGTCCTGTCGATTGCTTACACCAAGATTAACGAGGAATCCATTTCAATACAAGATAATATTGTTTCCAAACAAGTTTTGATGATTATTTCTTATGTGATAGCGTTACTGACGTGTGGAATATTATTGGTGTACATCATCAACGGTAAAGTGATGATCAATGTTCTAAATCGATTGAAAAGCATTGACGAGAAACTGAGAAACTGCGCGGCTTATAAATTTCAAAGTAATATGAGCATTTTTGTGATATTTGTGATAAACTTTTTTTTATGCGCTTGTTTTAACTCAATAGTATTTTGTAATAATTTTACACTCCAAGAGTTTTTATTCGAAATGCCGTTCGTCATTAACAGTTACATAATAATGCAATTTACAATGTTGTTAGATGCAATCTACAAGCGATTTGAAATGATAAATTTTGCAATTTCAAATCTTGACGTCAACAAAAAAGTTTCATCCGTACCAGATCGATTGTGTGCTACTAATTCTTCTCCATCTCATCAATTAATTATCTATGAAATCGGCAGTATTAAATGCGCTTACAAGGAGTTGTGTGAAATTTGTCTTGAAATTAACAATTTTTACGGCTTAATTATGGTATTTATAATTTTGATTACTGGTACAATAAGTGTAATCATTTTGTATTTCGAGTTTTTCGCATTGAGTGGTGAAATAGAATTCAACATTTACAATGTTACGGATGCAATATGGTTACTGTGGATTGCTTACGATTTCGTCGTGCTTACTGTTTTTGTCTCTTCAACAGAGCAAGAGGTATAAAGATTAAATTTTCCTTATGAATTTGCTATTTTGTATTGAAACAATTCATTATTTTAGAGTCAAAAAACCGCCAATGTTATCAACATACGCAAGGATCAGTTCAACATTGATGAGATTGTCGAAAATAAAGTTAGCGCATGAAATTCTTTCATAAAAAATAACCAAATGCTTCACTAACTTATACTTTCAATTACAGTTGTTCAATTTTTCACTTGATCTACTTCATCGAAGAGTCCAATTTATTGCTTGTGGAATTTTCCCTCTTAATCGCAAACTTTTGCAGACGGTAATTAGAATTTGTCTACTGGTTATTTTTGATCATTCAAAAATAACTTCAATTCGTAAAATTCATTTTTTCTTCCAGATCGTCGGTACTATTGTGACGTATCTTATCATCATGGTACAATTTCATCCAGATGTTGTGAAACAAAAACCCTAAGTTTATTTTGCTCTTCAACTCAATGCAAATTATTTATAAAATTTTTAAGTGAAAAACTGTAGCAACAAAAACTATTTTAAAGTGTTTCTTGTTCTATTGTATGCATAATTTTTGGATTTTTGATCGACACATTGTGCGGATTGTAACTCGATTTATAGAATAAAAATTTTTTTAATATGAGCATTTGTTCAAAACAGAAGTACTGGTTTCAGAAAGTTCTTTTTAAAACTAATGGATCTTGAAAGTTATCTGATGAATAAGCACCATTTATTCGCGTGATTGATTATTTTTATCCACTTTAGTTGGCAATCTGATTGGCGAATGATAGGCTTGACGAAAACTTTTAATGATTAGCTTTTCAATACCAATGATTATATTTTATTTAAAATACTCTTTTAACAAAATATTTTGCAGAAGTACAATAAAAAAAAACGGAAGTAAATAAATTGTAGAAGAAATCATAGCAGAGCGCTGATACGGAATTGAAGAATGATTATTAAATAAGTTGCGATCGTACCAACAATCTAAAATGATTTATGATGATCGAAATTATAAACTTGGCATTTTTATATTTAAATATGTAAAGAATAAAAAAAACAGCTACTTACGACTGCTAAGAAGGAGCAATCGAGCGGAACAATATCACACGCAGTGAAGTTAAATTTCAAATGTACAAGATGATGCGAAAATTTCAACAACTATAATCATAAATTCAGTTGATATTATCCATGAATAGTGTTTAAGTAATTAGTCAAAAAAATTCACCCACGTAGTCTTGAATTTTTTGATCCATTGGATATCGATCCATGAGAAGGTGGACAATATTTGCCGTTTTTTGACTCTGAAAAATTAATCATTCAATTCAGTCCAATCAGCGAAAGATAAATTTAATCAATGTTATACTATTGAACGCATGACATGTTATTGTACCTCTCTGACGGTACTTGTGACACTAGACGTCAATACAGTAAATACAAAGGCCGTCAACAACAAGCGCATTCCGTTAAGCAAATGCATTGTTGTGGTGTGTGATTGTCCTTGGATCATCGAGGAAATAGCGAAATACGACACTAGTATGCCTTGCAAACCGTAGTAGATAATAACGATTAAAATTGAGAGTCCGTAGAAGTCTTTGATGTCCTCACAAATTTCAAAAAGTTCAACATACCCATTTTTCAAATTTTTAATCTCGTGAACCATCAGTTCGCATAAAATCGAAAAACTTCGTGATTGGGCTTGATTGTTTCTGATGTATCCTCCCAGTTTCAATAACGCTGTATTAATGCTTTTAATCCTCTTGGTGATCAAAATCAGCAGAGTGGAAAATTGAGTGACAGACCAACTGGCAATAATGCCCGGGGAACATCGAATTAACACCATTAGCGGCAAATGGTATTGTCCTACCAATGTTCCCACTCCAGAAATCAACACAAGGTGTACGACGAAAACAATGACAGCTGTTAAATTGCTCTCAATAGCATAACCCGGGCATCTCTTCAGTCTTTCATTGACATCCTCCAATCGATTGATGACACTCGTCATCAACGTTTGCCGGCAGATGAAAATGATGGGGATCAACAGAACACCTAGTTGCGTGATGAACTCTAGTTTAGTCGTCACTGTTGCCGTTAACATCGGGTCAGCTTGGATTTGAACAGACGGAGATTCAATTAAATTGTAAACACTCAAAATTATTATCACTGAAGACAAGAAGAAACTGTAACCCGATCCTATGAATGAAAATCGGCAAAGTTTATCACTTTTATGATTGATAAAAACATTAAATGATTGATCCATTGTCCAAGGCAACAATCCAACTATTCTAAACACAATATGTTGCGCAAACATGAAGTACCGCGATACAGAATCAAAGAGTTGATTTTTATCAAAAATCATCTTTGTCTTTTCAAAATTATTGGTGTTAACTCAACGATGTCGCAATCAACACTGCCTTGATGTTGTTGCATTTTATTAATGAAATTGCTTCAGCTGATTGATGGACATTTGGACTAAAAAACTGCTAGTTGATTTATTAATAGGAATTCTGTTATTCATTAATCGATACTCTTGTTTGTTGATTTGATTGCATAAAACGGTGGAAAATGTTGTTGTATATTGTTATAAATCGATAGAAAAAATAATTTAAAAGCAGTTTTTTGATTCGCTCATTACTGTAATGAAGCTCGGGTAGAACGGGCTCCTTCATTATCTGTAGAAAACTCGTGCATGAATTCTGAACAGTGATAAACGCAGTATCATTAAATCAAAGTACCTCTTCAAAATATGTGATGCTGAAAATGAACACAATGAACAGGAATGTTACCCGCACGACTCGCATTCCATTGCGCAAAGGTACATTGTTCCAAGCTTTATTTGAATTGATGACGACATTTCGATGTACAAGTACAAAATACTAGAAAATCCAATACTGAGGGTAATATCAAAGGACGTGACATACTTGCAACTTATTTGTACATTTTCACACTATCAATGTCATGAGGGATTAATTTGCGTAAATAGAATAGTTTGAACCATTTCTTATACAATTTTCTACATTAATTGATCACTATGCATTGATCGTGATATCGTTAAGAAATATCGTAGGTGCATCATTACCCAATCTGCAATAAGCCCCCGTAAGCTTCAGTATGCCATGATCGAAAATGAATGATGAATAATACATTGTGAACATTGCGACAGTATGATTTTAAATTCCATGTTCAAAATTTTCCAATGAATATAAACTAAAATAGAATGTGTGGTCGAGATTTTTTATACTACTTGCACATTTTCTCATTCTGTGCACGTACTTCGATCGATTCAAGATGCTGTCAGAAAGTATTTAAATAATTGGTGTTTTTCTAAAAGAATTCCGATGTAGACGTTGATCGTTTATCTTTTTTAATAAATGATTATAATTCCACTAATAGCTTGATTATCATCATAGTTAACCTTAGAATGAAAACGCAAGTTATCACGTGACCGAGTATGCAGAAATTATCGCAATCGATCCGATTAAACTAGTCTTCTTCTAGCTTTTGTCAAGCACGGAGTGGAAATTCTTCACAAAGCTCTATATATAAATTCTAAAAATGTATCAGAATGCATACAAAAAGTATAATCAAAATTTGATTATCTCTAAATTTTATTTTTTTAAAATACTCGGATTGTCACCTTGGTCATTGAATCTTTCTGCGGTGCTGCCAAAAAACCGGCATCTTAAAATCACTCTCTGTAAATTTTCCAACATCGGATCACTTTACAATATTTTCTTAACAATTTTTGTGACTACATCGGGTTTTTACGCTTTTCATCATCGAAGTCTCATTCAAGGAGAACATGATGCATTACTGACGGTATCGACGGTGAGATTAATGGAATATTTTGCCATACTAAAGTCAAGTGTCGTCTTCTTAATCTACACATTGCGGCAGAAGAAAATGATTAGTATGATCAACGGGATTAATAACGTCGACTATAGATTGGAAAAATACGAATGTATTACAATAAAAACGATTCAGTGTATGATAAAACTTTGATTATTTTTCAAACTATCATATTCAGAATGATTGGACTATCGCCATGGACATTAAATATTTTAAAAATGCGCCGCAAAAATCGTAGCTTCGATGTTCCGGATTACAAGTGTCAATTTTCTTTAGTAGGATATTTGTACAATATTTTATTGATAATTTTATTGGCCTGCTTAACTGCTTACGTAAAGTTTATTGCAAAATCTGGAGTCCATATCAATGGTATCATCACCGAACGGGCAAATTTAATTTTATTTTCGTTTGATGGGGCTTTGGTGTGTGGGGTGTTATTAATGTACGTCATAAATAACAAAGTAATGATAAAAATTCTTAATCGATTGAAAGACGTCGATCGAGAACTGGTAAAGTGCGCGGCTTATGAAGATCAAAGTAACCGAAGTATTTTTTTGATAAACTTTTTCGTAAGCATTTGCTATGGATTTATTGTATTCTACAGCAACTCATCGCTAGGAATGTTTCAAGAACAAATTTCGGCTTTTCTTACTAGCTGGATATTAACGCAATACACACTTTTAATGGAAAAAATTACAAATCGATTTAAAATGATAAATCTTGCTCTATCCAAACTTGATATCAAAAAGAAAGATACTTCTACATCAGGACGATTATCCGCTATATATAACAATTCATTGCAGCAATTACTTATTTATGAAATTGACATCATAAAACAGGCTCACATCGAGTTGTGCAGAGTTTGCCGGGAAATTAACAATTTCTATGAAGTGATTATGTTGTTTTTGATTGTTGATTGCAGTATAATAAGTGTAACGATCTTATATGTTGTTACTTTTTCATTAAATAATGATTTCGACTTCTATAATATTTATGTTATTGATTCAATATGGTTACTGTGGATAGTTTACAATTTCGTTCTTTTTGCTGTTTTTATCGCTTCAACAGAGGAAGAGGTATAAACATTTCATTTTCTTAACAAGCCTATTGTTTTGTATCGACAATTTTGATTTTTTCTAGAGCCAAAAAACGGCAGATATTATCAATACTCAGATGGACCAATGCGAGATGAACGAAATAGTCGAAAAAAAAGTAATTGCTTAAATTAATATTAACAAATATTAAAGTGTGCTAACTTAATAAAAAATTTCAGTTGTCTAAATTTTCTCACGATATTATTCACCGGAAGCTCAAATTTATCGCATGTGGTATTTTTCCGTTGAACCGTAAACTTTTACCAACTGTAAGTACAATTTATCTTTTAATGATATCTTCAAATTTGATAATAATTTTTTCTCTTGGACAAATTTATTTTTCGTTTCAGATTACTGGCACCATTGTGACGTATTTTATCATTCTTATACAGTTTCGTTATAAGCCTACAACCGACACAGTAAAAAATAATTCGTCGTCAAAGTGCAGTCATTCGCCAAAATAGGATGGATGATAAAGTCGAAAAAGAAGTAAATTTATTTACATTAATTAATTAATAACTCTCTTTTATTTTTATTTTATAAATTTTTACTTTGCAGCTCCTTAAATTTCTCCGTGATCTTTCATTTCGGAAAATAAAATTTACAGCGTATGAAATAATTTCACTTGACCGTTCAATTTTAGCGACTGTGAGTCAATTAATTAAATTTTTTTAATTAATGATTAATAATTCTTGATAATTTTTTTCAGCTTGCCGGTACCGTTGCAACTTATTTAATAATTCTTATTCAATTCCGTGTAAGCGCACCACCAGAATCGCTCACTTCTACTCAATATAATCCCACGACAATGGCCTCGACTCATACAAAAGCGTACATAGATGAAAATATGGAATATGCCCATAAAATATAAAACAAATTAATACTTAACGCTACACAATCAAACTAGATTTTTTTTAATTGATATTCAAACGTTATTTCTAATTAGTCGTCACAGAAATTTCACAAAATTTTCAATTGCATCGAGAGAAAAATTCTCGAACCAAAAAAATATTTTTGAAGAGTTTTATTGTTTTGAATAAAGATGAAAAAACTTTCGAATCGATTAAAATTTACTTAAGCCGAGAAGAATTTCTTAGTGTAAGAATTTTTCTATTCGAATCAAGAATATGAAATTATTCAAAATTATTCACATGATTCAAGTAAATTTTTTTTCTGAATATAAAACGTTGTACTTATTAATTTATAGTCAAAGGAAGCAAAAAATCCATGATCAATTTAAATAAATAAATAAATAAATTCGTACTAGAGCCAACCAAGATAAAACTGTATATACGGAATAATTAGCTAGTAATTATGAAAATTAACACTCACGCGACCCAATCGCACTGGACCTTTCAATTGGCATTCAACCACTCTTCACTAGTCTTCATCGCGTGTTGATACTGCAAAGTTGTACTTCACTTCACAAGATATTTTCTCTACAGGAAATATTTATTTTAAAAACTTTAAGTGCAAAACAATGTATTACAATAAAAACGATTCAGTGTATGATAAAACTTTGATTATTTTTCAAACTATCATATTCAGAATGATGGGACTGTCACCATGGACATTAAATGTTTTGAAAAAGCGCCACAAAAATCGTAGCTTCGATTTTATCATTCTTATACAGTTTCGTTATAAGCCTACAACCGACACAGTAAAAAATAATTCGTCGTCAAAGAACTCTTCTTGATTAAAAAAAATATTTTTAAAAACAAAAACTACCTTGGCTTGAGTTACATTTTTCTGCTTTGCACTAAAGTTGGTTTTTAAAAAATCATAAAAATTATTTCTTGTCCAATGTATTATTTTTAAATTGCTATTTTTATAACTAAAATTATCATAATTAAACTCTGCAAAAGTGTCACATTTATCTAAATGAATTTTTAATTCTGTAAACATTTTAAATATTTAATAAAATACAAAACAATGATAAAAATTGATGCTATTTTCTACACGCAAGATATCAGAATAATTATTTAAATGAAAAAGAAAAATAAATATATTCATGCGATCAATTTCCGTTGCAATTACAATCAATGAAACTGCATTAAACTTATCCATCAGTTCTTGAGTACTCTATTTCTTTTTCCAGATTGCCCGTACGATTACACCATATGTAATTATCCTTATTAATTTCTCGAGTATCCTTGCCACTATTTTTATGAGTGGTTAATCGATAAAAACTGCAATTTATCACCAAGCTGATCATCAACACAGTTAAGCTTTTAAATTAACGCAAGCATTCACGCGACTCAATACATAGAAATGTAGTCTGTTGTAGTTTATTAGTCTTCACCAGTCTTCTAACGAGTGCAGTCGTCAGAAAAATAGTGACAATTAATCTTAGGCCTTAATAATGTATCAAAATTTATACAGTTCGATCCATTATCGGAATTTAGTCATCGCTCAACACATTTTCTTCAAAATACTCGGACTATCACCTTGGGCGCTTAGTTTTCCAGAAAAACTCCCTAAAAACCGTCATGGAAAAATAAAATTCTGCAAATTTTCGTATCTTGGATCAATTTACAACATTTTATTGATAACACTTTCAATTTCATTCGCCACGTTTGCTTTTTACCAGCGTTACACCGTGTTCCCACTAACCGATGCTTTAATGACGAATTCAACATTGACAACCATTCAATTGTTATCCCTGCTGGAGTTGAGCCTCATTTTCATAATTTACACTGTGCGACAGAAGCGAATGATCAGCGCCTTGAATAAAATCTACAATGTCGATCTCACATTACAAAAATACACCTTTATAAAAAATTCTAATTCATCGAAAAGCGACAACGTTATTATCAATTTGATTTTCATCCTGAGCTTGTTAATAAGCGTTTTCTTCCTGTCAGTAGGATTATACTTGCCGTCATTTTTCAAAACTCTGCTGCGAGTGACTCCCTGGGTTCTATTCTTCTGGGTCATAGGGCATTATACGATTTTACTGGATACGGTCAACAGAAGATTCAAGCTCATCAACTCACATATCATGAATCTGGGGCCAGCGGAAGTAGATCTAGAAAAATCACGGCCGTTATTTTTTATTAAGCCATCAATTTTGTATGAATCGGTTCTTCAGGACGTCATAAAAATCAAGGACACCTACAAAGAACTGTGTGAAGTTTGTGAAGACATTGCTTGTTTTTACGGAGAGTCAATTCTGGTTATCATCCTGTGCATCGGAGGGGGTGTTACTGTTGTTTCGTACTTTATAATATTGTCTTTTTACAAACAAATTGAAATATTGCCGGTCATGTTTGTCAATGATACCGTGTTTATATCATGGACAACACTTCAATTTATTGTTTTCACTTCTTATGTTTCATTAGTATTAAAAGAAGTAAGTAACACAGTTATTCATTAAACCAGTTCTTTAATTTTTGATCTACAAAAATTTTCAGAGTGAAAGAACGCCAATTATTATCAATTCACTGATGAGTCAATGTGTGGTTCATGATAAAGTCGAAAAAGAAGTAAATTTATTTTTGTTAATAGAATTACAATAAATGATCCTTTTTACTAATTAATTTATAAATGTTTAGCTGCTTAATTTTCTACGCGAGCTCGCATTTCGAAAAATAAAATTCACCGCTTGTGAAATAATTCCAATAGATCGTTCATTTTTAGCAACCGTAAGTTTGAATCCTTTTTAAAAATTTTAAAATAAATTAAAACTAGTTATAATTACAATTGAGAAATAATTTTTTTAGGCCGCTGGTACAGTTGCAACTTATCTAATTATTCTTATCCAATTCCGCATGAGCACGCCTTCAGAGTAACTCTTCACTTAAAAAAAAATTTCAAAGGAGATATCAAAAATGGAGTTAAAAATTATTATTAATTTTTTCATGTTTACTAAATTGAAGATATATCAATCAACTTTATTAAAATGTTATTTTTCTAGATGTCTGGTACTATTGTAACGTATCTCATTATTCTAATTCCGCTCGAACGCATAACTTGTTACTTATGAAATGAGCATTCGTTTAATTAAATAAATAACGAGTACAACCATTAAGTTAACTGATCATAAATGTCATTAAGATAACAATTTAATAAGCATAATGTTACATAACACGTAGAAATTTTTGCAATCGATTGCACCAAACTAGTCTTGATCCGTCAGTCATTCAGTTCGGAGTGTATTTAATCGTCTCTAGTGACTCCAAAACATGTATCTCAATGCATACAGTTCAGTGCATCAAAGAAATTTGTTTTTCGGGCAATTCATTTTCTTCAAAGTACTCGGGTTGTCACCCTGGACACTAAATTTTTCAGCGAAAGCTTCTAAAGCCAGAAATACCAAATTCACAGTGTGCAAGTTCTCATACTTTGGAACGTTTTACAACATATCACTGGCCACTATAGCCATTTCGTTCATCCTGTACGCTTATCATCAGCACAATGTCAACCAAATCGACTCTTTGGTCACCAGATCTATCACAACGAACCTCGAGTACTTGAGCTTGATAGTAATAAGTTTATTCCTCGTAATTTACACTTTCCGGCAAAAAAAAATTATTAAAATCTTCAACGAGATGAACAGTATCGATCAAGCTCTGCAAAGATACGCTTTCTATTCATCTGAAAACGGAAATGTTATCATTAGTTTGATTTTCACTTTCAACATACTAATCTGTGTTGCTCTTGTTACACTGGGATGTAATCTACCGCACCCATTTTTCAAAACTTGTTTGAGATGTGGCGCCACGATTTTCTACTGCTGGGTGATGATGCAGTACACAATGCTGTTGGATATGATCCAGAAAAGGTTCAAGTTCATAAACTCAAACATCATGAAGCTGGGCAACATTGAAGAAGATTCAAAACTGTCTCCGGCATTTTTTCTTCAAAGACTACCGGCTCAACGCAGGTCAGCGCTTCATGATGTCATAAATATCAGGCATACGTACCACAAATTGTGTGAAATTTGTGAAGATGTCTCTGAATTTTACGGCCTAACGATTTTGGCAGGCATGGTGCACAACGGAATATTGGTTACGTTAGTTTCATACTTTCTGTTAGTGTTTTTCATCGGAATGATTAAATTAGATTTGATCTCGTGTATTACTTACGGAGTTATTATAGTATGGGTTGCATTCCAAACGACTGTGTTGACTTCATTTGTGACTAAAACAATATTTCAGGTGAGTTTTCTCCTCCTATTTTCATTTTTGATGATCAATTGTTAATGCACGATTTTTCAGATTGAAAAAACGGCAAATGTTATCAATAAATTAATCCGTCAATGTGCGATGGACGAGAAAGTCGAGAAAGAAGTAATTTCATTTTATCCTTGAAATTCTGATTAATAATGCTAGTTGTCATTAATTGAAAGTTTTTTATTTCAGCTACTTAACTTTCGATGCGAACTCGCATTTCAAAAAGTCAAATTCACGGCTTGGGGAATCTTTTCAATAGACCGTTCATTTTTAGCTTCCGTGAGTTTAATCAATCTCAACTGAAACTAAGTTCCTTCAATTAATCAAACGAAATTCATTCGCTTCTTTCAGATAGCTGTCTCAATTGTTACTTAACTCGTTCTTCTCATCGAATTTCGTCTTAGTACACGTTAAAAAAAAAAATCAAATATTCATGCTTTAATATCAATATGTTTAACAATTAAGTAACACTCATTTTTTTCAAAAATGAAACTTTTAAAACCATTTTGAATTTATGAACAACAAAATATTAGTAAATTACTTTCAAGCCCTCTTAATTAGATAGCTAGTACGATACCGGTCTATATAATTAATTTAATATAATTTCGCAGAAGCACACCTTCGAACAATTACTGTTTGCTCATGAGCTTATTTTTATCGTTTACTTGAATAATTAACGACTATAACTTCATTAACAAGGTTGATTATCATCACAGTTAAGCTGAAAAATACAACCAGCATTCACGCGACTAAGAGCATAAAAATTTTCCGAATCGATATCATTCAACTAGTCTTCTACAGTCTTTTACACAGTGCAGATCGCGAGAAAGCTCAGTGAAATATTTTCTTAAAAATGTATCAGAGTGTATACGGCTCAGTTCACCAGCGAAATTTGATCTACACCCAGTATATCTTCTTCAAAATTCTGGGACTAGCACCTTGGAAAATAAATATTGTTACGAAGCCGACCAAAAATCGAATCGCAAAAACTACCGTCTGCAAATTTTCGTACCTTGGATTGTTGTACAATGTTCTACTGACAACTTCTGTATTTTTAATGACTTCGTACTTTTGTCATCAGCACAACTCTGTTGATGCACAAGTCGATTCGTTGGTGACTCCATCGACCATGATGAACTTGCAGTACTTCGCTGCGATAATATCGAGTTCAGTTTTCTTGAATTATACATGTCGACAAAAGGACATGATCGGAATCATTAATGAGATTATCAAAGTTGACAGAAAACTGCAGAAGTATGCATTTAATTCAGCGAAAAACGGAAACATAATAATTAATTTGATCTTCCTTGGACACCTGATAGCTTGTAGCACTCTGTTATGTCTTGAATACTCTTTTCTCCAATCATTTTGGTTATCTTTACTGCGGTGCTGGCCTGCGTTTCTCTACTGCTGGGTGATAGTTCAATATACAATTATGTTAGACATGATGGAAAAACGCTTCAAATTCATCAATCTAAATATCCTTAAGCTAGGAGAGATAAAAGTTAGTTCAGAAGAATCAGAGCCGTTGTTCACCACCAAACTTTCGTTTCTGCGTGAGTCAGTGCTCTATGATGTGATTAATATCAAGGATAATTATAACAAATTGTGTGATATTTGCGATGACTTTTCCGATTTTTACGGACTATCTTTTTTGAAAGTAATTATGTATCACGGAACATCAACGATATTAATTTTGTACTTTATGTTGGTGGCTTATTACGAATCAAAAGAATTCCATTTGCTGCTATTTATCAAAAACGTCGGATTCGTACTATGGATGGCCTTTCAGATTATTATATTTACGACATATGTTAATAAGACAATAAATAAGGTATGTGTTAAGGGGGTATTCTGGTCTAGAAATTTGAAAAAATTGATTTTTTTTCATATTGTCAAAGTCTAATGGAAAATTTTAGAAAATTCAAATCATTTTCAGAGATATGGCTGTTTTTCTGACGTAGCATTCAAACCGCCTCTGTCGGAACTAAACTGCGAGAAACTGTACACGATACTCTAAACGCGTTTTTCTTGAAACTGTCTTTTTTAAAACGATACTCACGACTTCTCAAAATCTACTGAACTGAATTACTTGAAATTTAGTATAAGTCTTCTTTATAGACTTCTCTATCGCATGAACTATCCTCATCCTCGAATTTCAATGTATACCATTTTTAAAAAATTCGGGAAACTCAAGAAAAGTGAATTGTGATTTTTTTTTTCTGTGCTCTTAAAATATTAATAAATGTCTCATAAAAAAAATGAATAATAAAAATATTAATTGCCTTTTTTTACGGCACTTCAAAAATTACCTTAAATTAAAGCTTCTAGACCAGAATACCCCCTTTAAGGGTATATGATTAATTACGAATAATATTAACTCTTGAATTTTTTATTTAACAAGTCAAAAAAATTTTTAGAGTGAAGAAACGCCAAATATTATCAACACACTGATGAGTCGATGCGCGATGCATGAAAAAGTTGAAAAAGAAGTAAATTTATTTAATTAATAAAATGAATTTAGCAATCAACAATGCTTGTTATCATTAATTAAAAATTTTTTTTTAAGCTGGTCAACTTTCTGCGCGAGCTTTCATTTCGAAAAGTCAAATTCACAGCTTGGGGAATTATTTCAATAGACCGTTCACTTTTAGCGACCGTGAGTTTAATTATTTGTTTTTGATATCTCAATTGACAGTAATCAATAGTTTCCAATGAATCCAATATTTTTTTTTTTAGATTGCTGGTACAGTCGCAACTTATCTCATAATTCTCATCCAATTT
>JZSA01000090.1:0-19071 GCA_000956155.1 Cotesia vestalis
AAAATTTTGATCCAATTTATAAAGATTCGCTTATGTCTTTATCATTTTTGGCAAGTTATCATTTGGTTTCAATGATAGGAATCAGCTTCGTCATCTTATATTATACAATTCAACAGAAGAAATTAATAATAGTCTTCAGCGAAATCTCCAAACTCGACAAGTTATCGTACAAATGTGGATTTTCTTCAATAAAAAACAGAAAATTTATCATTAATTTAATATTCTCAATAGATGTGATAGTTCGCGTTGTTTTAATATTAATAGAATGGTATAGGTCGTCACTATGGAGAAGTCTCTCCAATTGCTGCACCATAGTTTTTTTCGGGTGTATAGTAACGCAGTACATCATAATATTGGAAATGATTGATGAAAGATTCAAGTTGATAAATTCAAATATCATAAAGCTGTGTAACAAAGAAGTCGAATCGATAATACCTGAGCCGTCGTTTATCGTTTTACCATCACAATTGCGCCGGTCAGTGCTCGTCGATGTGATTAGTATCAGGCAAGCATACAACAAGCTGTGTAACATCTGCAATAAAACTGCCGATTTTTATGGAGTCCCGTTATTAATTACTTTGATTTATAACTCTATACTGCTCATGAACGCTTTATACTTTGGGATAATTTCTTATTCTGGAATGAACGATCCCCTTCCTATCGAAGAACGCATCCGAGGAGTTATTGTGATGTGGTTTTCAACTCAATTTGTTATACTTACATCTTACGCTTCAAAAATAATAAATCAGGTATGTGTTGCAGTTATTTTTTAAAACGAATTCTTCAATTTTAATCCACAAAAAATTTTTAGAGTGAAGAAACACCGATTATTGTTAACGCGCTGATGAGCCGATGTACATTTGACGGAAAAATTGAAAGAGAAGTAAATTTATTTTTAGTTAATAAAATTGCAATAAATTATCCTTTTTACTAAATAGTTTGTAAATGTTTAGCTGCTTAACTTTCTACGTGAGCTTTCGTTTCGAAAAGTTAAATTCACATCCTGCGAGATAATTTCAATAGACCGTTCGCTTTTAGGAACCGTAAGTTTAATTAATTTCTTCAATTTGTTAATTAATTGAAATAGCTTCTTTTAAATTAATTAAATAATTATTTTCAGATTGCTGATAAGGTCGTTACTTATTTAGTTATTCTAATCCAATTTCGTATTGGTGCAGCTAAAAAATAATTATACATTATTTATCATATTTAAATTCTGTATTTTATTCATATTCACACTTGCTATTTATATATTTATATAAAATAATTCTGCTGATATAAAATAAATTAATAGATTGATTTTTACGGTTGAAATTAGTTTAATTATTTTTAAACTAATAATAAATATAATTTTTTATCATTTTTAAATATTATTTATCACA
This sequence comes from Cotesia vestalis, assembly GCA_000956155.1. NCBI lineage: Eukaryota > Metazoa > Arthropoda > Insecta > Hymenoptera > Braconidae > Cotesia > Cotesia vestalis. The sequence goes on from JZSA01000090.1 coordinate 1,383, forward strand.
AAATTACATTTAATTACTTAGAAATACATTTACATAGATCAGATTATCAATAGTGTTAAGTTAATGAAAAAAAACAATTACAAGTAATCACGCAACCAAGTACAAACATTACACAGACTTTTCAGTCGTCATTATCCTTCCGTTAACGGCAAACGAAAGTTTTTCAGTCAATAGAACACGTTAGTTAATAAAAAAAAATGTATTACAACCAACACGACTCAGCGTTTCACCGAAATTTGGCTTATGCTGAACACATTATTTTGAAGATATTGGGTTTGTCACCCTGGAGCCTAAATACTACTCAAAAAAATCCGAAAAATAGCAGAGTCTCTAATAGTTACAAGTTTTCATGTCTTGGATCGTTCTACAACATTTTGTTAATAATGATGGCAGTTCTAACGCTTGTGTATGTTCTGAAGACCAACAATTTAAGTAAAGATTCGCCAGAAATAATATTTTCCATTGTACTGGTACAATGCATGATATATTTTTCATTTGTTTGGTTTATTGTCTTTATCGCAATATTAACAATTCGACAAAAGACGATGATCATAATTTTGAATCAGTTGAAGGATGTCGACGAGAGACTGCAAAAGTGCGCGTTTTTCAAAATTGATAACTCCAACACGATTCATGTAATTTTTATAACGAATCTAGTGATTTCCTTAATTTTTATAATAATTTATAGTTTCTATCATAAAATATATGTGGTACCTGTTCTTTTATTTCCGATTCTTATTACTAATTGGATAATTTTTCAATATTCGATGCTGCTGGACACGATCACCAAGCGCTTCAAAAGTATCAATTCGACTCTAGCTAAGTTAGGCGACATCAAAAATTATGAAAATTCAACCAACACATTGTCCGTCACTAAAATTTCACTTCTGCGTGGGTCTTTGTTTTACGACATAGTTAACTTAAAACTTGCTTACATCAAACTGTGCGAAATTTCCCAATCAGTTTCTGATTTTTTGGGACTGACAATTTTGCACGGCATTGTTTACGTGGGCCAAGCAAGTACAATAATTCTTTATTCTGCTATTTTGGTTTACTTGGAAATAGATCATATTGATTTCTTAGCGATGATCGATTTATTTAGTGTGGTTTGGATGAATATTGCCATCTTTGTGTTGACCAATTACGTTACTAAAACCATTAACGAGGTAAATTAGTTTAATCATTTTACATTGAAAGAAAAAATTTATTTTTTAAAAAAATGGGCATTGTTGTGACGAAAAATTGATTTGTTGGAAAATTTTTATTTCTCAAAATATTTCTCACACTCAATTTTTTTTTTATTTGGAATTTTGATTTTCATCCAAAATTTTTTTTTTTTAGTTGGAAAACTTTTTTTTCAACAAGAAAGTTACTGTCAGAAAAATTTTTTTTTTCTCTAGTTGAAAAATAAAATTAATCTTTTATTCTAAGATTACTCATTTTTTTCAAAATAAATTTTTCTCAGTTTATAATCAACATTTTTTAATACTTGGAATATTTTCAGAGCACCGAAACACCGATTATAGTTAATTATCTGATAGATCGTTGCACAATGGATGAACGAGTTGAAAAAGAGGCAAGCTTATTTATTTACAATCAATTTTTATAATTATCAAAATTATTATTTATTTTTCAAAATTATAGTTGGACTATTTTTTATACGAACTATCGTCTCAAAAAGTCGAATTTACTGCCTTCGGAATTATTCCATTGGACCGCTCACTCTTAGCAACTGTAACTATTTTATCTTCAAATTCTCAATCAAAAATGGCTTTTAACCAATTATACTTTTTTTTCAGATGACTGGTACATGTGTAACTTATCTAATTATTTGCATCCAATTCCGATCAAAGTAAAATACAAATCAATAAAACTTTTTAATTTTTTGCAATAATTAAAATTTTATTAAAACATATAATTCTATGATTGTAACTATAAAATCGTTTTAACACCAATAAATACTGAAATTTTTATCGAGCTACAATAATTATAAATAATGTCACGTTTATATATTACAAAAGGAGAAATATAATTATGAATAATTTACTGAATGTAAATGTAAATCGTGTGAAAACTCAGTATTCAAAGCTTGAACAAAAATTAATCCCAGTGGAATATAAACGAGCGGTCGCTCTACTGACACAAATTTATCGGACTTTGGAGGTGGCACTAAACCAAGAAGACCGCCGATAAAGTGATCGCAAATGGTTTCTTGCACGCTTGCAGAAAATTCATAACACAGATTTACCCTGATTAAATATCCCGAGATAAGCAATTAAACCAATGACCTCTCATTATCGTCCCATTAAAATCAATCCACCATCTAATTGGTTCTAATAATTAGATCTTGTTCAATATTTAACCCGTTATAATAATAATGGCGATATTAAATTTTATTTTTTTCCACGTCGCTCTTTCGAGAGCTTGCCAGATTCACTGTATGCTCTAACCACCGACAAGAGTTGGAATAAAGACGCACTTTAAGCTATCTCAATAGTGCCGGTAGCACTATTGTGCTACGAAGAGTCTATGTACAGTAAGCATTAACAGGTCTTTTAATGGAAAGCAATCGAATGTATTCAGACAGATGGAGTGAAATCGGTGCAGAATCGGAGATCCAAGAGGGTAAGTAATTTTGCACTGAAATTGGTGTTTACTTACCGGGTAAATAAATATTAAATCGGGTATCTCAGTTAAAATATTCAATTTTTTAATATCTTCAGGAATCTATTTGTTGTATCCGGTCTCATGTCATAATTTTAAGAAAATTTTTTACGATATGTTTCATTTCATCAAGTAACGTCGAAAAATAGCATTAGCTCAAAAATTTATGTATATATATATGCAATATCACGCGCTGTGTCAGCAGAATTGAGCCCACAATTCTCAACCGATCGTCATGAAATTTTGTGGGCTCATTCTGTGGATCTATACCACGATACCAAGATCAATTTCGATGATGAGCAAAATCGGCCGGTTAGTTTACGAGTTGTGGGTGTTTGAAAATTTTGTTTATTTTCAAAAAAATTAAGATTTTGTCAATTTTATGGAAATAATTTTCAAACTGTGGAAGATAACTCAAATTTATCAATTTAATCTTGAATTTCACGTAATTTATTTTAATTTATACTATTATTCGTCTAATTTTGATTATTTTTCGAATTCATTCTGCTACTCTAAAAATTAAAAAAAAATTTGCACTGCATGTATTTCGAGCTTTTATCTTAAAATAATTTCTTAGGCGTAAAAGATAGTTTAAATCTATCAAATTAATATGAAAGTTCACATAATTATCTTCAGATTAAGCTTTTACTTGCCCACTTTTGATAATTTTTTTGGTAGTTCGGAAAATTAATAAAAATATCAATCCAAAAAAATTTACTAATCCATATCGTGGGCCGAATGGCGTTTTTTTTTATTTCTCTGACTAGTGAGATTTTTATTTTGTTCTCAGATTGATGGGAGATTTTTTCATGTTGGGCATGTTTTGGACACAGAGATACGTCTCTCAGGACTTTGTTTGCTCTACTGTGAAACTGAATTGTTTATCTAGCATTTTTCTACGTCGAAATATAAATTCTGTGTGCTCGGAGACCTAATCTACACAGAAAGATTTACGCGCTGTTGAGTATAATGATGGAATTATTCCGAAGTGAAAAATTATACAGAGGTAAAATAAGGTCCTGGAAATTTTTTTTATCTTTTTTGTATTTTATGGCGGCTATTAGAACCTTCAATATGTTACTTTTGTCTCACGTTAAACTAAATTCGCTATCAACTCAATAAAAAAAGTTCAATTTAAAGATTAATTGGCGGATTTTCTCATTACTAAGCTCCACAATTCAGCAATTGTTTCCAACCATAACCCAGATAAATGACAAGGACAAGAATAATGTCAATCTCAAGTGAGGTAAAATCAGGGCGAATTTCCTTACCGTAATTTCCACAAGCTACACATTTCAATCGGGTAGCTACTACTGATGTCCCAACAGTCAGCTATTTTCGTGATCCAATTCAGTTGTACTTGACAATTAATTGTGTCACTGTACATTTCCTGTCTAGAAGATTTAGACATCTTCAGTGGTCCGAAAAATTCGATTAATTATATTTTTATTTTTAAAAAAGAGCTTTTTCCTATGCAAGGACTAAATTGACGTCGGGTCTGATTACATAGAAGACTACATGGAACTTCGGGACGTGGATATCATATTAATGTCTTTATCATGAGACCCTTGGGCGTGACACGATAATTACAGTCCCGTCAGCGGATAAATCAGAAGGAAATGACCCAAATGATCTACACGAGACCGAACTCGGTAATTGGTAGCTCTCTGGCGTCTCATCGCTAATTAATAGATGTAGATATATTGAATACCGAGTAAACAACTGCATCATTAACAAACCTTGAATTTTAACCGCCAACGCAGGATTATAAAAATTTTAAAAAAATTCAAGCTGGTTCTTTTGTCGAAATAAATAAATATATGATTTTTTTTTCTGCTGCTTTTTTGACTTGTTTGTGTTTGTGTCGTAGAAATAGAACAATTAATAATCGAGGGAATATATTATGAGCAAAAATTTAATACACACTTCAGTTGATATTTTTATGTTCTTATTCCTCTGGCGTTTGAATACTTTTTAGAGCAGATTTAAGCTTTGAATGAAATATGTCATATTTAATCCTGAAATTTATACATTTGTATTTTGTGTCGAAAATGAAAGAGGATAAAAAATGTTGTAGTTACGTTTAAAATGAGTTTATTCGAGTGAAAATTAATTTTTTTTTTAATTATTGTTAATGTGACACTTATTTTAATGTAAAAAAATTTTTCGAAGCTTTATTTGTGCTTTCGAAGTTGTATATTGAATTGCAATCAATAGCGAGGAGATACATATTGGCTGACTGCCCAAATAGAAAACAATTTACGCAATACGAAATTTTCGGCGCCATAATTTATTGAAGTTAAAAAGTATCTTGTCACAAAAAAGTACTGCAGTAGGGCATAAACTTTTTGTTTTTTTTTTTTTTTTTTTTTTTTTTTTTTTTGATGACTATTACTTCTTACTTGAAATTAATGTGATGCGCGTAATTATAATGAACAACTTTTCAAATTTGTTTCATAATTTATTTTTTTTACAAAACTAATTTAATTAATAAATAATTCAAAAGCACTTATTATCTCTCAAGACAAGTTGAACCACCATCAAAGTTATGTTAATTCCTGTTGACTGTTTTGGTCGAGTTGAAGAACTCACAATAGTCGTGAGAGCCTAATAGCAATCCAACAAGTTTCAAGTTTCTAGAGTCGGATCTTAACTCTTCGGAATTGTAATGCAGTAAATCCAGTGCACATCGTCAGAGATTCATTATTCGTAATCACGTAAATTTAAGGCCTTAATACAAATTCACCCTTATTGCAGATTCCGATGTCTTAATTAATTTTCCCAACGTTAATACTGACATTATAATGTAAACTTTTAATAAAAAAAATCAGCGATTCAAAATTTCTGCCCTACGTATTTTGAATAATTAATTTTCTGCATCGATTCCTCAATTAGCAAACTTTTGGCATCGAATCAATAAAACACTTACTATATTTATAGGATATAGGGTGTTGGCATCTGACATTTAAAACTTTCGATATAAATATTTGCATGTTTTGATATTATCCCACTGATGATGATTTATCCTCCTACGCTGATTGTTCAAATTTTCAATGAACACTGAATTAAATGGAATCCAAATTAAGACTCACTGATCCATTTAGTAAAATTCGAAAATTCATATTATATTCTGTGGATAATTATAGTGTTATATTATTAAGTTATTTTTAAAATTTTTATTTTTATTTTATTATTTAAAAATTAATAATAAATATTCAAAAATTGAATTAAGATTTATTATTTATATTAAATATTAAAATTAATTTTTTGATATTTTTCCTGTAAAAAATTTATTGTAAAAAAGTCTGAATATTTTTTTAAAGTCAAAACTGATTGCAGAATTTTAATGAGAAAGTATAAAAAATTTAAATCCTTAAGAAAATAAATTGAAGAGTCTGATATTTATAAAATTGAATCATATTAATATGTTGTCATGTCCCAGGACAATTCAATCTACAATTGTAATTTTGATCAGCGTGATTCAGTTAAATTTATTGAGCGAATTTATCCGTGTCTCAGGTGACAGACAGCTTGAAACTTTTAGAATAAATGGAGCTGTAAAACTGCACATGTAACCAGCATATGTCGTTCGAAATTCGAATACAGTTGTAGAACAATTTTTACCTCTCAAATAAAAATAATTTAAAATCTGGTCTTTTCATTTATTTTGTCATTCAATTTCAATCAGAAGAAAATTCAACAGATAAGATTTTATTGCTTCCAACAATAAAGGCTTCATACAAAATAAAAATAAAATCGACAAAGGAAAAGTAATTGAAGCTTACAGGATCGAAAAAATAAATTTTGATCTAAAGCGAACAAAGAAAAACACGTCAACAATTTTTTATTTGCAACATTCTCGCTTGTATTGTAGTTAAACTAGACGAACTAATTAATACCTTTGAAACACGGTTGAGAAAAGCTCCTTTGGTCCATTGTCACAGTCATTTATTAACAAGCACTCGGTGAAACAAAGTTACGGTTCGGGAGGTTCCGAAGACCCACAAAACTTTTGTTCCGTTTTCCGGGAGGAAGTTTTTTTAATAAGAGGATTCATTTTTTATCGCCGTTGAAAAATATTAGTCACCCGAGCGGGCGATTAAGTATTTTTAATTACCCTAAAAGCTTCTTTAAATTACTAAGCACTCAACAACGACCTTTGTTACTCTTCGTGAAAAAAGCTCGTTATATTTCTCACCGGAACTTTTAATTAATAAATTAACCACCCCTGAGCGTTATTTTTAAATTCATTTACCGCACGGTACTTTTCCTGGTCTGGCTAATTTGTTTATCGTCCTTTTATTTCCAACCAAGATTATCGTCTTTTCTACAGACACTTGCGCTATTTAATGAGTAAAATAAGATCAGAGGGTAACCTTTTTTTTTTTTTTTTTTTTTTTTTTTTTTTTTTTTTTTTTTTTCATAACATTTTTAGAGAAATGCCGAGCCTGTGTCGCTAGGAGTTATAACTCGGTTTGGTCAGCCGGGTAAAGTATTGCTAAAGGTTAATTAATCTTGCGAGACTGCTACAGAATTCTTCTTAAGAGTTTAACGTTTGCGTTTGTGAGGCTCAATACTTACCGTAAAGCTTGGTAATTAATAAATTGTATTACTACTGTCTAATTAAACGTTTAACTTTTGCAAACTGGCTTATGGAAATAAATTTATAATTGATTTTTATGTTGAAAATTTTAAGTGAAAAATTGTAATTTTTTAGAAATCTAATTTTGAAAAAAATTATTTAAATTTATTATTTTTATAAAATATTGAAATTTTTATATATTGAAATATGAAAAATTTTTAACAAATAAATTAAGTACTAAAAAAATATTTTAAAAAATTTGGATTAATTTTTTGTTTAATTTCCGTAAAATTTTTTTAAAAAATTTTTAATTGTCTATCAAAGGATAATTTTTTCTTAATTTAATTTTTATTAAAAATTCTTTTAGAATAATCAAACTATTAAAGATAATTTTTTTTGATTAAAAAATTTCTCTCTCATTTTTTTCAGTGTATTGGAATAAAAGTAATAATAATAAATATCAAATAAAAAAAATACGTACCAAGAACAAGTAACAATAAGTCAGAAATGGCCAAACTGAACAAGTAATAATTGGTAGCGCTCTGCATCAATTGATGACGGAGAATAACCCAACAAGTCAAAATATTCCCGACAATCCCCATAATAAAAATAATCACATACACTACAGTTATCGGTACAACGACAGATAAGCTCAAATGTTTAGGTCCCAACTGATACTCCAAGTACTCTTCCTCACTCATGTTCTTAAGACGCGTCCAATTTTCCATTAAAAAAATAAAATTTTCATCCCAGGTTAAATTCATCGTCTCTAATTCCATGGCATCCATTCTTACAACAAAACAGAAGAAAAAATCACAGACTACACAATTTATTTACATCACTGGAAAAAAAAAAATCATGAAAGTCAATTGGCTGGTTAGGGTGAAATTGATCGAACCCACCACTAGATTAGTCAGTGGATTATTAACGAGCGTTTTAGTAGTTAATGGAGCGACATGACGAGGCCGAGAGAGCGCGCGGCTCACAAGACCGCGGACGAATGAAGCGACGTCGTACTGGTATCACCCTTGAACCCCGTTTGGTCTACTACGCAACCCACCCTCTACGTCTACTTCTCTTCTAGTGCCTTTACCTCCACATACTCTGACTATAGACACTCTGCATCCAATTTTCTTCCTCACCACTTTTAATCCAAAGACACACGACATAAACTAAACTAGTCACTCGGATCACCTCATTCCCTTCACTACATTTACTTTATTTCCTATTTATTAATTTATCCATTCTATTATCATGATTATTTATAGCCAACAGATTTAATTACGATTGAATACGCGGAACGTTTCAGAATACTAATATTACGACATCAGATCGATAATTAATTTCGATTAATTCAGCAAAATTATCTCACTAATCATCCTGCGGTTATTTTAATAATAACACCTTCGGGAATTATGAATTTACTATTAATATAATATACTTGATCAAATTTTTAATTGAGTTTTTCGTAAATTAAAAAAAAAAAAAAAAAAGATATGATGAGTTTTATTTGTTTAAGTTATAAAAGAAGAAAATTTTTTTAAAATAAAAAATTAAATTATTAATTAAAATTTAATTTAAAAATATCATTTAAAATAACTAAATAATTATTGACGATAATATTTAACAAGAGAATTAAATTAAACTATTCATACCAACAGCATTTCATCGTCAGTGTCAGATTATATATTTCCATACAATTTAAAATGTCACTACTTTAGATTGTAGCTTAAATTTCATGTAAACAAAATCGTGGTGTTTGGTTTAGTGTGTTTGCATAAAAAATTACAATTAAATATTTAATTATTTATCTGAAACTTGATCATACCGAATATTTAATTACTCATACAATTTAATCAGGTGTTTTCTTCTATTTCGTGTATTATGAACAACTAAATGAATAATATAAAACCTGCCTTCGTTTCGCACTTGATCTGAAAATTTTTTTTTTTTTGCAATATATATATAACGAATTTTATTTCCTTTGATAAAAAATTTCATTTGCACTTCAAAGTTATTCTTCTTTTCTTATTTATCAGAAAAGCTCCCTTTAAAATGTAAATTTCCATGACTTTTTTTACATCAATTTATTTTCAATAGTTTTATTAACTTTATTTTGATTTTTACAATTTATATTAATAAAATCTGTTTCCGGTAAAAATATAAAATTATCGAAATTTTTTAATCAAAAATTACAGTGTCCTCAGTGATTTCCGACGCAGAGTCTGGATTAATAACGACGACAACTTTTTCTATTTCTTCTTCATTAATTTCATGCGATATTTTTCTACTATTATTGTTTAATTTAAGATAATTTATTCGACTGGCGACTTTCGACTTGGAAAACCTTCCATAAATTTCCTCGGAGGGTATGACCGATGTCAGCTCGTTAATTCCGACGAATGTGTCACTGGAGTCCGGAGAAACAAGACCCTCGTTGTCAAAAGATCGCCGATCTTGTTCGGTTTTCTCGAATTCAATTATTTTTCCAACTAAGGAATTTATATCAGAGTTAATTTTATTCCCCGAAGAATCAGAATTACGAGATTGAGATTCTTCCTGCAGTCCCGACTCCGCCTCGACAATAAATTCCTGGGATTCTATTTCTTCATTCAATTCGTATTGCTTGTTTGCAATCACATTAATAGATTTTTTATAATTGACATCGAACGATAATTCCATCGCTGAATTTTCCAGTTGATCAAAATTTTCCTGTTTATTAATATTTGAATAGTCATTGGTGATATTTACATATTTCGGTGAATTAACATTGCTCAGAGAAACGGAAATTAGTGTAATACTGTCATGGGAATTATTTATTGTAATTTTATCAATTAATATTGAATAATTGTCACTGATTATTGGTGAGTATATTCCTTGGTGAATATATCGCTCAAACATTGCACAAAATAGCTTTTCACTGTCGCCATTTTCATTTTGATATTCATTTAAATAAATTTGTTTGGGATATATTTTCATTAATACCAATCCAATCAAGAAAAATACAATTATTATCTGAATTAAAAATACTAATTAAATAAATTTATTATATAAAAATTTTAATTTATTGTCGCTTAAAATTTTAACCAAAATAAAAAATATTTTTTATTAAAATTATAAATAAAATATTAATCATTTAAAATAAATAAATTACCCTTGTAGTTGAACGAAACTTAGACAACCAAATAATTGGAAGTGTAAATATAAGTAGAGACAACTCCGAAAACAATCCAATTAAACGGTAAATTGAGCGTCCAAAAAAAATGAGAAAATTCAGCAGAATCACGCTCGCCATTTTACTTCGGACATGTCCCAAAGAATAGACCAAACTTTTTTACAGTCAATCAAGTAATTTAGATGGAAATTTTATCTAAAAAACTTTTGCATTCTAATTAATGCATTGTAATTTATAAAAGTTTCATTTGTTTGCTAATATTTAACTTCCCGATAAATTTCGTACAAGATCGAGTAAAAGTTTTATACCAAATACCCTCGCTTCTCATTTGTTACTTTTTTTTTTGTTTTGTACACCATTGTTTATGTAGAATAATTACCAAAGTATCAAACAAACTTTTTTTATTCACTATTGTATCGTATTGCATGTTTTATATTGTCAGCGTTGGTCTGAAAAGATAAAAAAATAAGGATCAAATAAGCTCACTAATAGAACAAAACAGTTTTGTTCTCTTGATACGCACGCGACCATTCAAATTACCGCCAGATAAACTATTATTGAAGTTTAATTAAATTAGTTCATCTGTTTCGTTAATTAGCTAATTATTTATACGAACCGCTGGTTTATGCGGAAGTTATTAAACTAGAAGCTATTTTTGGGAAATCAATATCGAATTTTATTTTTTTTTTTTTTTTCAGTCTTGCGGGATTTGTCTGATATTTCTTCGGCTTAAACTTTCATAAGCTCCAATATTAAAGAAAAAAAATAATTCATCAGTGCAATTTTGTTTTATTACTAAGATATGAGTTTTAATTATAAATTTTTATAACACAATTTTAAAGTAATATTTTTAAATTAATAAATTGTTTAAATATTTTACATTTAAATTTGCTTAATTATTAAAACATTTAATAAATAAAATTTTATATAAAATTTATTATTAAAAAATTAAATTTTTATAATCCATTAAACAAATATTAAATATTGAATTTATAATAAATTATTAATTAACAGTGATGGATTTAGTCATCATTAAATAATAAATTTTTCATGATGCGCAAGAACGCGCTATATATTTTCTGGTAAATATTTACCGATAATTCTAGAAATACAATGCGGATATGAACAGCTATTAGTTATTTTATCAATACACCATTCAATTTAAATCTATTCAATTTTCACATTTATACGCGTGTACAAAATATAAAATATCACAGCACAATATTGAAAAAAAAAAAAATCGATGATCGTATATTTAAATTATAAATTTTTTTTACAAAAATTCGATGATTGAAAAACATTTATTTCATGAAAAATTTCCCAGGGAATTAGAATTCATCTCCATATATATGAATTTTTTATATTCCGTCCCAACTAAGCAATTCATTATTTCCCCAGTGTAATAGTAAAATAATAAACTCTTTATTCCTTTTCGTATTGAAGCTCACAGAAAACTAATAAACCATTGTGTGAAAAAAAAAAATTAATTAATACTAATAAAAAATATTTACAAGACACAATAACGAAAAACAGGTAAAAAAAAAAAATAAATTAAACAGCGCTGCTGACTGTTAAAATAGTCTCATTAACTCCGTTACCATGACTGCTGATATTCTCATTGCTCAGTTGATGGTCGACAGGCGGATGTCTGCTAATTAACATCCCTCTGGCATTATTTTCCTCGGTTACTTTGACACTCGTGTAATCAATAGACGACTTGGTTCCTCTGTTGCATTCATGCCGCGTTGAATTTAACTTCAGCATTTCCTTTGCTTGGTCTATTGTACTCCTGCAATTACATAAAAAAAAAAAGTACAATATTAATGCGAGTAAAATGAATATCATACTCGGTTAAAATCAAAAACTAACTGAACATTTTCATTGAATCACTACCAAAATTTGTGATACGCCGCTTTGCAATAGCTTTTACATTTCAATCTAGCTTTATCCGTTGATTGACTTTTTTATCGGAAAATTTGTTTTCGTTTGATGAAAAAAGCATTTGTATAAGTTTTAAATTTTCCTATAAAAGTTTTATAGTCAAAGCTCAGTTTCAATTCAGTTTGTGCGATAAAATCGATCATAGCTCATAACGATAAAAGTTTTTTTTTGCGGAGAGTACTTCGGTAAAAGTTAGCTCAATTCACAAAATAATTACTCTAAAATTTCACCAGAGTTTGAAACCTCGTCAAAGCTTTGACTGAATAAAAATACAGATGAAAAAACATTATTCAAACAATATGTATTTTTTTTTTTTTTTAATTTTTTAGAATTTTTTTAAAAGATGTCTTTTTTTTTGTTTTTTAAAGAAATTTTATAAAAATGTTATGTATAATTATAATGTGTATAATATTTCTAATGTGTAATAATTTTGTATGTATTAAATGCCTGAAGGAGCCATGATCCATGGCGAAACGTCGTTAAATTAATACTCTAATTAAATTTCAAGTCTAGATATAAAAATGCAATTCTATAAAGCGCCCAGCAAAGCGGGCGAGTAAAAGCTAGTCAATCTATAAATTAGTCAATAAACAACGTGAATTCTTAAAAATTATTAATTGATGTAAACACGTCGAATTGTTCAACTGACCCCCGCTTGGGGGCAATTGAACCACTGCTCGGGGGCAATTAATAAATAATATCTTTATTGTTATTTGTTAATATTACTATTGCACATTTTTAATACAGATATTGTATTATATAAATTTTTTTTATGCTACATAAAATTTTATAATTATTGTAAAATTTATATGTAACAAAAGAAAAAAATATTTACCTGAATGTACACTTAAAATTAGTTCGATGAGGAATTCGATCAGAGCCACAGTGACAAAAGTTTCTTTCTCTGTTATTAATAATGCTACTATTAATATTGTGATTAACATGGATGATAGTACTGTTGGGGCTTCTTTGGTGCTTGTGGCAACAGATGGTCTTCTTGAACGCGCGTCGATATCTTAAACTCATTAGGTTATACAAAATCGGATTAACAGTTGTGCTGAAGTAGTAGAGGAACCCGCTCAGGATGTACAACCACTCGTTCAAGTCAGGATAATAGTCCGCTTCGCGGGCGTAAACATAAAGCAAACGTTGGGCGTGAAACGGCGCCCAACAGAAAAAAAACATCACCACTACAGCGCCTATTTTTAAAAAATTCAATTACAATTTAAAGAAATGATTAATAATAAATTATAATAATAAAAAAAACCTTACTCAACATCTTGACGATACTTTTCCGCGATTGAACATGCCTCGACTCCGCATGCACGGAGTGAACTATTGAATTTTCCCCTATGCGAGCGCTCTTCCGAATTTTCAGGCCCATTTTTGTGTAAACTACGAGAATTATCACCATGGGTATCAAGAAGAAAATTATACAGCTCAACTCGTACAGAGGAAAGTTCGGCATATCCGGAAGTAACATTGCACAAAAGGCTGAATCGTCTGAGGCTTCGCCGGATCCTGAAATTATTTAATCTTCAGTGTGTGCTGGGCTATTTGTGTGGTCAGCTATTTGCAAATGAAGTGGTTAGAATACAATTATTCGGAAGGTAAATAGAAGTAATTACCTGGTGGATACTCGACGTAGTTAACGTTTGTGTACATTGCAAAAGGTACCGCAGATACTAAAGCAATAGACCAAATCATGAATATTATTTTAATAGGCCTTTGTGGTTTGTCTGTTGTGTAGCTTTCCAGGGGATGGCATATAGCGAAAAAACGCTCCATTGAAAAGGCCACTATCGTTAGTACCGATACATACGAAGACCTGTGATTAATTACACCAATAAATATTTTATTATTTGCACCCCCATTCTAACCGTGAAAAATGTTCTCTTTGTTTTTTGTTTTGTTTGTAACATTGCGGTATTTATTTGCTAAATTACTTTACTTTGATTTATTGTTTCGTTAATTTTTCAAATTATTTTTTTTTTCTTAGAAAATTTTTAGAGAAAAAATTATAATTGAATTTTTATAAATTAAAAAATTGTTTGAGAAAAATTTTTTTTATTAAATTGAGCTTTATGATGATTAATTATAAACTACTTACATCTCGGATACATAAGCCCTAAGTTTGCACAAAGTAACTCCCAGCACCCAAGGATATTGTTGCCAAATACAGCTGAGCTCGTTAGGCAATCCTGTAAAACATAAATACTGTCATTAATTATAGTACTTATAAGGTAAAGTGTATTAATTATAATTAATTAATTATTAGAGCATTTGACATTTGTAAAAACACAAGTAAGTTATCAAAGCTCTACAGTTGGGAAACAGCGTAACAAGACTAATCTCATAATCTCGAGATCAAATGCGTTCTCTGCTCAAAGGACGTAATCCCGTAACAAAAGCTCATCAAAATTAGCCGTCCAGTTTGTACTTTATAATTTTTTTATCTGTAAATTATATTGAAGTAAATAACTATAGAGAAATAAAAATATAAATAAGAGATTTAATAAAATTGTCTAGACCCGGAGGCGAGACGAAGAATTTCCTGAAAAAATAAATGATCACTCGAGCTGCCATCCAATTTAACGCGACCTGTTGCACGTGTCAACTCTCAGCCACCCAATTTAATCAACTGCTCTGTTATAAACCTTCAAATCACCTTTTTCAATAATATTAAACCACTAGTTTTTGGTTCAATTGCGTAAATAATGAGCTTTAGTCTACCGCATCTGATTAAAAAGTAGATTGTTTCATTTTTGCACACAGAAGGGTTGAAATTTTTTATATTAATTTTAAAGCGCTCTTGAAATTTATGAAATTGAGATTAATTGTACATTTAATGGTGAAAATTGTAGCTTATTTTATGATTATTCATACACAGAAAAAAAAAAGGGAAAAATTAAATCATATACACGGGCAGAAAGGATAACTCGCTCATGACCTAGACGTTTGTAAGACTATAATTAAATAAATAAATAATAAAAAAAAAATGAAAAGGATAACTTGACTCAAGACAAAAATTCTTGAACCAAGACTAACACAAGGAAAACAATAAATTTCTTGGGACTAGAGAACAAATTCTTAAGCCAAGAAATTTTTTTTAAACCAAAAATTTTATCTTAGATCAAGAATTTTTTTTTCTTGACTCAAGAAATTTATTATTTTCCTTATTAAAAAATTTTTTTTCCTTAAGTCAAGCTAAGCTTTTTATCGGTGTAATATTTCAGATTGTAATTTTACAAATTTTTTAAAAATTACATTGTAAAATGTAAATATTCCATTTAAAGTTGTGAAAAATAAAATTCAAAGTTTGAATTTTAAAAATGTTATTTCGAACTGCAATTTTTCTAGTTTTAAATTTGAATAATTACATTTATAATGTAATTTTTTTCTTTTTCTTTTTTTCGCTTAGAAACCCAATCATATAATGTAAAATTAAAATGTACACTTGCAACAGACCGATTTATAAAAAATCTATTTAAAAAAAATTTAATAAAGTTTTTTTTTTTTTTTTTTTTTTTTTTTTTTGTGGAAATCAAACAAATATCCTCTGAATTTTTCAATACAAGGTAAAATAACTATTCCGCAGTCATAAACACCCTTCAAATGTAATTTCCGCTAACAATTGCAACCCTAGTAATGAACAGTATTGTTCCGCATCATATATACCGGCAAAATCAATAAAAGCGTTACAAAAATACCCAGGGGTAAAGGTCAACCAAGTTAACAGAGTAATTAATCATGTACAACACCAATTAGCGCCTGTTACATTAAACAATGCACAGATAAATAACAAATATTAAATAACAAATATAAAACAATAAAGTAGATGAACAAAATGAATGTTAAATCCCAAGTAAATGACGCAGTTATCTCGTGCAAATAATCGTAGCGATAAATGTTAATAATCTTTCATACTCTTGAGTCGTGGACACATAGACGTGATTTTACTACAAATCTTATCACTATCTCGGGTATCATAATTTATAAGCACTTGATTAAAAGTGGATCAAAACTTGTCAATCAGAAATCACCTGGTTTTTTCATTTATTTGCTCATTAATAACTGGGTTCCATCCACTTTACTTCAAATTGGGTTAATTGCTCGATTCTTTAAATATATTCGATCTCTTACATGGTTGCGCTCCGCTTCTAATGAATCTTTAGATTATATTTATAGCTGTTGGTTTATTTTGATATTATTTGTAATCAAAACTTGTTATTTTTTAGACTTTCAAGGCTGCAGATGTTTAATCTAGTAAAAATTGTTTTTAAAAATTAAAAAGTGTTTTTTAAGACTGTTAAATTTATGAAAATTAAGTTAATCGACATCTGAAAATTTTTATTGAAAAAAAAAAAAAAACATTTTATTTGTACAACATTTTAAAAAATATTTTTTTGTTCTAATTTAATAAATGAAAAAAAAATAAAAATGTCGGTGGGCTTTAGCATTATGTAAAATTTATAGTTAAATTATGAATTTTATATATTTAAAGTACTTTTAATTCAAGAATGTTATAATAATAACATTTGGTTGATATTATTATTTTTTTGAGATTTCCAAGGCTACAGATGTTAAAAATTAACATTATTTATCAAATTTAAATGGTGTTTTGTAAGACTATAAAATTTATATTCAGATTATAAATTTTATATATTTAGTTTTGATAATTTATTATCACAACAGTTGGTTTAGATTTTTATTTGTAATCAAAACTTTTTATTTTTGAGGCTTTCAAGGCTGCGGATGTTGAAAGTAGTAAATATTGGAATGCTGTTTTGTAATACTGTAAACTTCAAAATTAACTTATAAATTTCATATAAAAGTAGTTTCAATACTAATAATTTATAATTTTAACATAAACCTTAGCGTATCTAATCATTAACAATGCACACTTGGTGTTTCGGCTAATATATTATATTTGTAAACATACTGCATGTGACAAACACGTATTACCTTTGTAATAAGTTTCGTAAATATGTATTTAGTTGGTCCTACAATTCAAATTATTTCTGTTGGACATTTTACGTAGATAAATAAATAATATTTATTTGATATTGTTACTGATAATAAAAATTTGTCATTTTTTAAATTTTCAAAGCTATCTATGTTTACAATAGTAAATATCATTTTTTAAAGTGACATGATTTGTTGTAATATACTTTTAAATTTATAGGTAAGTTATAAATTTTATAAATTTAGAGCTGTCATCAAACTTTTTGTTAAAATTAATGAAATCTCTCAAAAAATTGAATATTTATTATTAATTATTTTTTTATAAAATAATTACAATTCAAAAAACAATTTAAAAATTAAAA
>JZSA01000091.1:0-18786 GCA_000956155.1 Cotesia vestalis
TTTTATCTAGACAATTCGATAATTTGATTAAAACTTGCGAACTCCGTGATTTGTGATAAATTTCTTTGCTTCTGACGGAACTTTTTTCAGCAGGTCCATCCATTATTTTGACAATTGTAGAAAAAGTAGATTTATTGGGGCGTAATAGTGACACACGAGGTATTTTCGAGCGATGGATTCAAGATTGATTGAGTGATTTGCCCGGATAAGTAGTGAAAAGGTTTTCTTCAACAAAAAGCCTTAAAGAAGAAAAAAAAATTACCGACAAGAAAACTTTTAAAAAAGCATGTATTCTCTAGAGCTTGTTACACTTTATTATTAGCTACATATATCTCGTGAAAAAGCGCGTCCGACAAGAATCGGAATTTTTCTTTGGAATCTCGCTGCGAAACAAATACTCTGTAGTTTCAATTACGAAAAAAAAAATAACAAAATAATTTAATAAGTAACATCTATAATATAAAAACAGACAAAGAACAGATAGTATCATGCTTTTTTAACACATTAAAAAGTGTAAACATGTCTTGAGTTATCTCTTGTTATCGAGACAATAGTATATCATTTTTATCTGAAAATACGACAACTGGAAGCCAAGTTCATTTTTTAAATGACAATGATAATAAAGTATAATAACTCTTTTATGGATTTTGTATTAAAAATCTTTATAAAATTGATCAACCCTCAATTTTCGTCACAATAAAGATTACTTTTTCCTTTCTTCTTCTTCTTATTCTTCTTCAATTTTGATGCTAAATATTAATCTAAACTTTAATATCGATGTCGGAGGAATGTAATCTCTTTTGAAAAGTGTATTGGAAATTTTCTTCCCACGGAATATTTTCTCCAATCCATCCGCGGTCATGAATACTGAGAATGATATAATATATAAAAATATACTATAAAATATATCGAAGAGATACACCGTAAAAGTTAATAACAATAAAACTAAAATGCATTTTTCTTCTATCTAACAAGGAAAATGAAGAAACGCGAAACGTTTTTGCATATAAAATTTCATGTATCACGTTACTGGAAAAAATAAGAGAATTTTTTTCTTCTTCTGCTAAGAATTATCGGGATTTATCATCCCCAAGATTTATGCAGAAAATTTTTTTTTAGACTGAGATAATTTTGTAGAATTTTATGTTTAACTTTCTTCGGTAAACTTTGCAAAAGTATTTAAATTTTACAGTAATTAAGTTAATTAAAAAAATTGTAACAGTCGGTAAATTGATAATTTCTCGGCAAGTTTTTAGAGAAGTAATAAATAATTCATCGCAGTAAATTTGGTCGGGAATAAATTCTGGGGAATCGAAATAAACTGGGACATAAATGCGTCCCTTGTTGACTGTTTGAGTGTAGAATAAAAATCCGATATTGGATACGCTGTTGAGAGATCGAATGTAACCACCTAGAGGAACAACAAACAAAACATAATCTTTTGCAAGATCAATGAACCCTTATCGCAGCCGAAATTCGCATCGCCAAGTGACAGAACTTCTATTTCAAAGTTTTAAATCTCCTTTGACTGTTTGATATCGAAAAGTGTTGGGATAAAATAAATATAAAGTACAGTTAAATTTTCTAGTGAGATTTTTGTGAATTTTTTTTCTGAATTAGTTTAAAAATAAATTATTTACTAGTCACTATGTGACTGCTGAGATTTACGAATTGTGAATAAGAAAACTTTGGCTTAAAAATTTTTTTTATATTTATAATCACACTGTACAGAGTTTGGATACTTTTTAAATAAATTTTAAGAATAATAGTGCTATCACAGGATCAATTACAAATAATTTAATGGACAAATGTGACCGAAAAAATTTATAAAATCAAAAGATACTAATTCTTATCAAGACCTTTCTGATGATACCAAATTAAACTATAAAAATTTCTTTAAAAATTATAATAAGCTCGTTACAAAATTTTTCTTTCTCTTTCAATTATTTAAATTATAAATAATTATCGCTAAAAAATATCAAACCTAATTTAATTATTTATTTATATTTATTTAAATGCCAAGGCTAGAAGCCGAATGGTAAATGGTAGATATTACATACTGATAATAGTACGCGTAAATAACAATATGATTTTATACCTAAATTATTTTATAACAATAATGATTTTATAACAAAAAAATTTATTTATAAAAAAAATGAACAGTTAATTTATTGAACAATTTTTTATTAAAATTTTTCCTTATATTAAATATTGAATTATTGTAATTAATAATTAATCTGAATCAGTATCACTCGAACTATCACTATCAACATTACTGAACTGATTGCAACGATTTGTATTTATAAAAAGATCATCATCTTGATCAGTGGGTTTATTTACGGGTGCTTTATTTTCCGGTTCCTCTTTATCGAATTCCTTTGGCCAGACGTTTTGCGCTCGGTAAGACTTAATGTGCCTCTGAAAACCATAAAATATTAAATAGTAATTATTGATATAATAAAAAATAACATAACATAAAAATATGACAGTAAAATAAATAAAATAAAAAATTTAGTGTCTACCTCAGTGAGAACTTTAATGATTACAGCCTTGACTTTGCCACCCTCGGGTATCGGTTCTACGAGAACAAAGTCACCCCGCTTTACATAAACATTGTTTCGAAAGATACTCGGCATTGAAACGAGAAATTGTTCGCCTGTACTGTCACTCACTTCATGAAGATTATTACCCCGCGGCTCGACAAGTCGTACTATAGATTGCGACTCCAAGGGAATACTCAGATCATCTTGAAGCTTTGTTACGTGTTTACGTTTTGTTATTTTTGACATTTTTATCTGTAAAATTCAATTTTTAAAAATATTACTTTTATACAATAAAAAAAATTTATTCTCACACAGAAAAAAAAATTAACTTGAATCAAGAGAAAAATTCTTTAACCCCCTGCAATTTATTATTTTATTTTTTTATCAGCCTAAACTCTAGTATTATTATTATTATTATTATTACTATTATAAATAAGTAGCGGGAACTTCAACCAACTAAATAATCCGTCTCAATAACACCCACTTACCTACCTACAAACAATAAAAATCTAAACCAGCAGTTAATTAACCGAGCTGATTATCAACTTTGTTTTTCTTGATCAAAGCATTGTGCCAAGGCCCGAGAGACCCCCCAGCTTTATCAACAGCCTTCCAGACATCCAGACTCTCCCCTTTGACAACCCCGTACCTGCTCTCGAGCCCGTAAGGATTCGAGGGAGTCTTGCAGTCGCTGCTGGCTTCCTTCCTCAACACAGTGTCGACTTCGACAGCCGCGAAGAAAGCAACCGAAGCCGGAAGATCCTGGATCCCGAGTCTGGAGGCGCAGAACGACCTGGTCAGCAAGTTGGTGACGTGCATGGCCAGCGCAGCGTTGTACTTGTACCTCCCCGGGACCAAGTACCTGATCTCGTCGTGAAAGGACAAGCAGAACCTGGCGTTGTCTCTCATCAGCCAGCGCATGCACACCAGCATCAAGTGGAGAAAGTCAACAGCTCCGCTTTGCACGACCCAGTTTATCTTGGTCGGCAAATATTTGTCCTTCAACTCATCCTCGACTTCCAGAGCCCGGCTCAGCCTTGAACTTAAAAACGGAGTGACCGGGTGCTTGCTCCCAGCTATTTCTTCGAGCCTGTTGAACATAGCAGACTCCGAGCCGCCTTCCCACTTGCTCTCAAACATCACCTGCACCGGCTTTCCGTGGAGTTTAGCGAGTCTGGAGGCGTCGTAGCCGGAGTACTCCGAGTCCTGCAAGTCGTCGGTGACAAACTCCTTCCTGAGCTTGAAGACTTTCTTTCCCTTGGTGATGTTGAACATCTTCCTGGACTTTCCCAGCGCTTCTGCGTCACTCATCGCTGGATTAAACTGCTTCAACAGTCTTTCAGCGAATTTTTGACCCGCGCCGTAAATTCGCGCGTAATTTATAACTTTGGCGTGATCTCGCGATATCCCGACGGCTTTTGCAGTGACACTGTGCATGTCGGTCCCATCAGACTTGTTGCCGATCAAAGTCATCCACCCGAAGGGCGTAGCGCCGTGAATACCCGCGCAATATGCATCTCCGATCAGCGAAGCGATCCACAGTTCCTGGCTGTCGACATCCGCTCCAACGATATTGTACCCCGGAGGGGCTTGTACCATAGCTCGCAATTCAGAGCCCACTCTGTCTTAATGAGCATTTGAAGCTGTCATCCACGTGGCCTCTGTCGCCCTCCTAGTCAACGTTCCACTTACCACGACCTGAGGAATTATTGCGCCATAATTTTGGTATGACATACTAGCACTGCTGCCTGCCCGACGGATTATTCCTGGCAAGTCGTTGTCACTCAGCCAAACCACCAACTGGGACATTATTCTGTCTCGGTTGTTCCGCCAGTAGGATACCATCTTTGATATCTTCAAGACCTCCCTCGCGCTGGAGTCCAAACCTGCCAGAACGTTTTCTGAAAATTTATTAAGAAAATCTTTCGCCAAAGGATTCCCGACGTTCAACTTCGGGCCGTCTTTGTGAGGTAGATTGAAGAACCAGCAACAATTGTCGATTATAACATCGCACCAAATTCCAGCTCCCTTGTAAAATATTTCAGGTCTTAATTCTTTTTCAACACTCGATTTAGTTTTTCGATTTCTCCAAAATTCTGTCTTGTGTAAGTCCTTCTGAACATCAGCCTGCAGAGTGGCCATTGCGTAACTCATATCTGAGTCCTGTTGATGTTTAATCGGGAGCGGACACTGTGCTAGGAGTTGCTTGAGCGGCAGCTGGGTGTCCACATCCGGGTCGTTGTTAAACGGAACCAGAAAACCCCAGCCGTGTTCTTTTATGTAGTGCAGCGGGTAGTTTTCCCAGGTGAGACTCAGAAGCTTTGGAGTTATCTTCATCGAGGTGCTGATATTCTTTGGCCCGGGAAGCCAATTTTCTTCACCGGGTTTCATGCATAATTTACGGTACCACGCAGGATACCCTGGCATGTGTGGAAGCTTAGCGGGTAATAAATTTTTAGTGTCTTTCAAAAAGCCAAATTCTTCTTCCAATTCATCGATTTCTTCCTCACCATCAGTCAAATATTTTTCGTGATCTGAGATTTTTTTTTCTTCATCAATTTCTGGACCAGGAATTAATTTCGTGGGCTTTTTCTTAACTTTGACAGTCTGCGTGCTCCAGTCTTGGTCCCACATCCACAGATCTTCTTTGTACTTGTCTCCATGCATCAACTTACAGACTTCATCAGCTCTTTTGGCCAAACTGACCTTGGCTTCGTAATTTAAATCTTCAAAAGCCGCCTCTGACTCTTCAATATACCTGGACCAGTTAGTATTTACCGGCAGGTAGGCAGTTCCCAGTTCCAGCATCCCCGCGAAGCTCACTGGGTGAGGAAACCGGTCCTTGAAAAGAGGAAATAATTTTTCTAAAATTTCGTGAGTTACTACGACATCTCTCGCGCAATAATTCATCAACTTATCAAACTCTTTTCTGACTTCCAGCAGCGAGCCTTCAACAAACAAGTCTCGCATGGACTTCTCGTGGGTCTTCCCGCAGTACAGCTTGTAGACGTCGGCCAGGTTGTTCAAGGACGTACCTTGGAGCTCTTCGTGATCTAACAAGTCTTTCTTGGCCATCACTAGGGTTCTTTGGTAGCTGTTCATCCCGCTGATCGCTATGTGCAAGGACATGGTGTCTATAAAGCGCGCACAAGTCGGGTTCAACCAGTACTGCTCTTTTATTCTTGCTCTGTCGTAACAGACGTTGTGTCCTACTATTATTTTTGGTTTTTTCTGATGATCAGTCAGCTTCTTGCCGAATTCAAGGCTTGTGCTTTCCATGGGAACCAACATATCCAAAGTAAACGACCGACTTTCTACGGGAAGGCTTGTACCGTCGACCAGGGATTTCGATACCCAGCCGTACCACGCTTCGGAAGTAACTGCGGTAGCTAGTGTCGGTAATGGACCTTCCTTCATGCATACTTCCACATCGAATATTATTCCTGGCTCTAATGGGTAGTCCACTTTTTCGACTTTGGCATTGGTGTATCTGGAAATAATTAAAATTTATTTTTATTTTATGGCTGCGTTTTTTTTATTTAGTCGAAAAATATTATAAAAAAAAAAAAAAAATTCTATGACTTTGAAATAATTAATTTATTTTAGCAGTTGATCGTTACTTATTATAAATCGCCTATTATTTATTACAGTTTACTTTTTAAAAAATAATATTGTAAAATAAAAATTTTTTTATTTTTGCAAATAACAGTAATGTAAATATTTTATTGAAATAAAAATAAAATTGTCTTTTTAAAAGTTAATATTTAATTTAAGTAATATATATATAGATTTAATAATTTAATAAATAATAAAAATTTAAACTAAAAATAATCTAGCTATTATTTAATCAAACATTTCGTCAATTATCAGTAAAAATAAAAATGTTAAAAATAATGCATTTAAATTTACAATATCTTTATTCAAAATTATCACAGCTGAGATTTTAATAAATATTTGTCATTTACCTTGTAATATTTTAACAAGAATTTTATTAAGGTATTTTTTTATCACCAAATGCAATGTGTACTTTATGTTTTAATCATATTTGTATATTTTTACAATTTTGTTGATGAAATCAAGAGACCACTGACGAAACGTTTAAATAAATAATTATTTGAGTTACGATTAACCTTTGTTTAATTAAAGAATTAAATAATAGTATCATAAATAATAAATACCTAGTCCATCCTTCCTGAAGCTTCCAGCTAGTTGGCATCTCAGGAATTTTTTTCACCATCTCTTCGACTATTTTAAAATAAGGTCTAGCTTGAGTTTCCGCTATTTTATAAAAGTGTTCTTCCAAATTTTCCCCTTCCAGCGGCGGGAGATTTATGTCAGCACTGGGAATCCTAGAAGTGTCATTTATTTTCATACCAAATGCTTTTAATTGTTTTCGTAACTCGCTTAATTTTTCTCTGGATAATTCAACATTGTTTTCCCTCTTAAATACTTGGCTGTGCAATTTTTTAGGCAGCATTTGCATGTTCAGTTCGTTAAAACGTTCCTCACAATTATTCAGTTTTTGATTTTCTGAATTATCAGCTGACGCTGAATTTTTATCATTTAATTGTCGGCTGTCAATTATTTTACCTTTATTTTTGCTGCCGTTAGAATTTCCGGCACAAAATTGTTGATACTCATCATCTTGGTGGATAGTTGCTTTTAAGTCTCTGGAAGCTGGTGAGGTTATCTCTGTATTGATCGGCTTGGCACTTTTTTTTTTAACTTTGACTTTACGGAGTGAAAAATTTGGTTGCAGCTTAGTAATTCCATTTACATTTATTGACGGCTTTGAACATTTATGACGGATGCAGATGTTTATTAATTTAACTTTGAATCTCATTTTTATGTCTAGAACCACGAGGTCGAATACAGAAAAAAATAACTGGTAAATAATTTAAGAAAAAATTTTAATGATCTTCCCTGGTTTTTTTTAGATTTTGTTGTCAACTGTCAAAATATATTTAGCCGGTTCGAAAATATCCAGAGGAACGCACAAAAATATCATATATTGAATAATATTATCAGAATAACAATGCACATGTGGAGAATGTTGCGTTGAGGCTCCATTTTTTTCTGAGGTTACTTTGATTTCTACTTTATCTATTGATGTGTATAAAAACATATATCTATATACATATATATGTATAAATAAAAATAAAAAAAACTTTTAAATAATAATAATAATAATACTGAAATTAGCGGTCAGCTGTCAATTTTAAAAATTTTTTTAACAAATCCATTACAATAAAAAAATGCTTCTAAAAATTTTCACTTGTAATTTTTATCAATTTTCATGACATTAAATTTAGTTGTCACTTCACAATTGTTTTAATTTTCTTTAACAAATAAATTATAGAAAAAAAAAAAATTATTAAAAAAATGGACTTGTTTTAGAAATTTTAATAAATTATAAATGCAATTTTTTAAAAATAATTTTTTAGAACAAATTTTTTTGTTTAAAAAAATTAAAAAATTCTCAAGTGACAGCTAACTTTAATGTCATTAATTTTCACATGTGAAACTTTTTAATTAAATGTTATAAAAACATACTAAAGTGAGCCGACATTTTTAATTTTTTAATTTGTTAAATTATAATTAAAAAATATTTTTAAAAATTTCACTCACACAGTTTTTTCACAAATAAATTTATTTTTTGTAAATTTACTAAATTTACTAAATTACTAAATAAATAAATAGAAAAAAAAAAGTAAGTCTATAAAATTTCATGATCTGCTAAAAAGCTTTGAAATTAAATACATAAAGCCTCTAGAGAATTAAAAGGTTAAACTACAGAGAATTTATTACAATTGAATGTAAATATAAAATTTCAATTTATTAAAAAAATACACTTTAATTTTTAATTTCACTGTAAGCAAAATTTCTACCAACTAAATAATAAACTACCAAGTTACTGAAGATGAAGAAAACTTTTTAATGACTGCAATCTTCTTTGAAACTCATCAATTTTATTCAATGCGACTCTTAGCAAAGTAACCGCCAACTTTGGATTATCAGCTTCAAGATCTTCAAGCGACAATTGAGCTAGAATGTGATCAATATTATTTTCAATAAAACCAACGGTATATACTTCCACAGCTCTCAACCCTGAATTCTCTGCGAGTGTGAATATTTCAAGCGGCTTGTCAATATTATTTTGTGTACAAATAGAATCTTCGCACTCGCTCAAATTTACTTCGAGATTATCAGATGAATGAAGAACTTCTTCTCCGTTGCAAGTAAAATCTCCAGACATCTTCATATCTCCGCTGTTATTTCCAACGTATTCCAGGAAGAGTTTTCCCCAGTTCAATTCCATTAGCGGATTTTTCTCTTTCCTACTTTTTAAATCGAATAAGATATTCAATTCATCAATCAGCTGACACTCGGGAATGTCAAGCTCATCCTTTCCGACGTTAAATTTACAAATTATCTCGGAAAATATTCTTAGTTTGTCCCAAAAATTATTTCTGACAAGCAAACATTGTCTTCTTATCAAATCACCCGAGCCCCATCCTCTGTGTACGCTTAATTTTTCTTCTTTCTTCTCACCATCACAAACATAAAAGCTGTACTGAATGACACTTGCAGAAGCCGAAGAAAAATCAAAGTCAATCAACAGTTTGTCTTCTTCTGATCTCAATGAAAACTTCCATTTACTTTCTCTCGTTTCATTGTCAGTAACTTCAAAAACCGGAGACTTTATTTCTTCACACTCAGCTTCTAATTCCCACCAATAATTAACACATATTGTTTCTTCACCAGTTATTATTCTAATCGCCATCCTTAAATTTCTTAATAAAAACACGCGACTAAATTTACAGCACTTACATTTCTAAATGCGCTGCGACTATCTGCAGAAGCTACAGTTTAAGGCTAACATGCGCTACAGCTGACAATGACGCTTCTGAATTATAAAATGCTATTAACGAAGTGGCAATATCAATTTATAACCATGATAAAATTTTATCATTCTGCAAGATAAGATTGAAAATAGCTGGACTTATATCGAGACCGGAATAAGCATCGCTACTCCTAAAAACTTGAATTTTGTTTAAAATTTTTTTTATCTTTGTCCTTTTTTTTGTCCGCCTGTTTCTTCTTGTAGGCGACATAGTCGGGCAAAAGTCGTAATTTTCCATAATAATGTAACTTTGTCCTAAGAATTTCGTCTCCAGTTTCACCGATCGTATCTTGATATTCACTGAGCCAAGGAAGAACGTCGATATCGAAATGTTCATTGTTCAAATCAATGGTGTACTTTCTTCTTCGGTTTGTATAATTCAAATATACATAAGTCTCATCATTATTTTTATCCTTACTCTTACTTTCACAACTATCAGCGCTGTTAAAACTGTCACTACTGTCGCTATTGCCTTCCTTTTTATTTTTTTGATCATCAGACTCCTCAAAATTGCCTCGTTTGTCATAAGCTTCGTCAATATCATCTTCTTTGTAAGAATTTTCTTCCAAGATATTGCTAGAATTTTTAAAGGAATCAGCTTCAAAATTACTAGAAGCGACTTCCATCTCTTCATTTTTTTTTTTACTGCCCTCCGGGTTCTTATCGACTTTCTGCTTTTGCGAGCTGTCTAAGCTATCAGTTTTCCGTCTCTGCTCTCTAGACGCGCGGGATAGTCGGCTGGAAACCTTTCTACCATTTAATTTCTTCGCTGGAACAGTTAGACTCAAATCGTTGCGTTTTCTTCCAGGTATTTCATGCCCACCAAGGTAAGGAGGTTTCGGCTGTGGTCGACACTCGACTTCTTCCGATTCTTGTCTCTGCATATTAGCTAATCTCGCTTTATTGTTATAATTATACACCCAATTGCTGTAGTCAGTTATCATTGGGTAATTATCTAGACAAAGAATTAGAATTAAAATTAAAAATCATTTTGTAAAAATTTCCACTTATAGTTTTTTACAAATTAATTTTTTTATTAATTTAAAAAAATTTTTATATGACTAACTTAATTTTCGTACTAATTTTTTTCTTCTTGCAAATCAGCGATTTTACTTACTTGAATTACAAAAAGAAGATTGATAGGTCGTACGCAGTCGTTCATCATTTATGCGGCGCAGTAAATCCGGTGATGCCATTGGAAACTGCATGTTAGTTAATCCATTCTAAAATATTTAATTTATATAAATTAACTTAATTTTAATTACAAAAAAAAATTTTAGTTGAAAATTTTAATTCAGATCAGCTGAAATTTTTACTAGTAAAAGAAGAAATCACAAACAAGTCGAAATTGGCAAATTTTTATAATTTTTTTATGGAAAAAAATTATTTAAAAAAAAATTGACATGTAGAAAATTTGAAAAATTCCAAGTGCAATTTAAAAAAAAACCATAATTTATTTATAATTTTTATTAATTAAACAAAAATTTTATTGATTAAAAAACTCAAAAATTGTCAAATTTCAGCTCATTTTAATATAATTAATAATTGTAATTGAAGAATAAAATAATTACCGGCTTCTGTGAAATTTTTGTTCTAATATTTGTCTCGACTTCAATATCCGCTCCAGGATGCGGCGGTACGTAAATTAATTTCGGCTCTGCCAGTCCTCCCATCGGACCCATACGACTCCACTCATAAGGAAAATTTTTCACAGAATAATTATTATTATTTTGTCTAATACAACCACAAGGATACAAATTGTACATATTGCACATCGCGTAAGGATTCATTAATTTATTTAGTATATTGAAAAAAAAAAAAATCACTTGATAATTTAAAATAATTTTGACAATAAAATTAAAGGTTATCGACTAAACATTTTGTTTATACTTTGGTCTAATATTCAGATTCAGAGCATTCGAATTTTTTGGTGAGTAAAATATTTTAAAATATGTAATAATAGAATTTATTTTTACAAACGTCAAATTTTTAAAATAGTTTTTTTCCATTGCATAAATACAACAAATAATTATAAATAACTCTCATTATTTCTTTTGGGAAGTCAAGTAAATTGGTATTAATTTATATGTCAAATAAATATCTTCGGGACAGTTTAAATCCCAGCGTATTATAAGATTATCTTTTAAGTGAGAATTAATTTAGATTTATTTTGACAAATTAATCAGAAAATTTAATTTCTCATTACCGGAAAAATTTTAAAATGGAAATAAATTTTTTTTTAGGAATTAAAATTAGCTCTAAAAATTTTTTCTTATCTGACCTTATCCTAAATTAGAATAATAGTTGATGATAATTAGACTTAAGCTGATAAATTATTAATTTTAAAAAATAATACAAGTACCCAGAACAAAAGCTTGCAATAAAAGCAATTTTATTTTCGCGTGTGTTAATAATGACCTTGTCAAAAGTTTATAATCTGCTGTTTGAAATATCAGCGTGTTGGTTTAAAATTTGGACGGACAAGTTTGTAAACAGATTTAAATAATTACAGATGAGTAAATAAAAATATGAAGAGTAAATTATGGATATATAAAACGACATATTGAATTTTTTACGGGATGAGAAGAAGGAAAAGTTGACTTTTATTTAAACAGTGGGAAAATTTCTAGAATACTGTCAAACTAAACGAGTATCAGACGTGGACGTACACATGCATCAGGTGTATATATTTACATATATTTGTGTATCGTAAGACTCTAAAGATATCGCTGTCGTCTACCGCATCGCAAATAGAATGACGACGTCATTGCGATCCTCCAACTAAATGGAAAGAGTGCGAGTAGACATTATATGTCGGCGTTACAATTAAATGTCGTGTTATCCAAGGATCAGGGAAAATAATTCCGAGGCCAGGCTTTGTCAATTTTTATTGTAATTTCCTTATCATTCGTCATTTATTGAAACCACACAGAAAAAAAAAATTATTTTAATCAAATAAATTATTTTGAAGAACTTCACATTCTTGACTGTAAAAATTTTCTATCAAATTTTACTATGGTGCATTGCATTCCTGGACTATTAATTGTATATATTAAATTTTAAAATGTCCCATAGTAAACGTAAGCGCATTGGCTTAATTTATGACTAAAAAATTAATAGAAAATTTTTACAGTCTTGATTTGAGCAAAAAAATTTTTAAACTCACAAACTTTTCTTGATTTAAGATAATTTTACTTGATTCAAAAATTTATTATCTTGATTCAAGCCAATGAAACTCTTCAAAATTATCTTCTTGGTTCAAGAATTTTTCTTTTGATTCGTTAATTTTTTTTTCTGTGCAAAAGCTCTCCAATCTTGAATTTCTTAAAATTTATTCAATTGGAAATCTATAATTTTTTTTTTTTTTCATTATCTTCGATAAGCAAAATTAAAAAGAAATATTTTTAAGGATAATTTAAAATTAATTAAAAAATAAATAAAAATTTATTAAATATTTATATTGTAGGTGTTGATGGGTATTTATTGAATGTCTTCGTGGAATCGTGATCACAGACAACACTGCAGACGATGTTATATAGTTAGTAGAGACATGTCTGAAAGCCATGAAAGAAGAATGTGGGTGTAAAACGCCCGAGCTCCTCGCCCAAGAGATACTGCGGGTGGTTTCTAATAAAGAAGTCATGTGTGAGCAAAACAAAATACATTTATATAACATAATACAATGTTACTTAGAATAATGTTACTTGCACTTACTACTACACGCTGTACGGTTGATTTAAGAGCTTGCTGTCATTAATTTATTTATTGTTCTTCACAATATTATTTTCTCTTTTAATTATTTATTTTTAATTACTCGGAAAATGGCTTGTAACACAACTAAACCCCGTAGATTAACTTTAAAATATATAACTGGGTGTTAATTGTGATACAAATGAAATTAGACGGCAGTGACTAATGAAAAAAGATAAGTTCAAACAAATTTAGTCGCTCGTTGTTAAATGTTCCGAGTAAAGCTATAAACGGTTCGATGACTACTAGTCTGTACTTAACTCACCAGCTTTGTCGTGGATTGCTACCGTAAGAGCTTATAAAACTTATTTATTTAATTGTACATACACAGAGATCAGTGTGCTCGAAAAAAAAAAAAAAAAAAAAATATTTTAAAAATTGTGACTTGTAACATTCCAAAAATGTTTTGTCAAGAAGCATAAAAATTCTTTGTCAACTATTAAAAGTTTAGTTCTTTGTTGGTATTTTTCGTCTTGGAAATTTTTCAGTGACTACTCTCGTTGTTCCGTTTCGTAGAAAAAGATTATCACGGTCAATGAATTTTAATTTTTATGCACACTGAGATAATCATTTTTTTGTTTTATAATTTTAATAGTTCCCTGAATTTTTAAATATTTTTAATTTAGCGCATACTTTTTTCTACTTAGCAATTTACTAAAATATTTTTCACTAAAATTATTTAACAAATTAAATATAATGAAATAATTAAACTAAAAAAAAAATTTATAGATCTAGATTAAAAATCAAAGAAAATCTGTCATGTCGCAAGAGTGTTCTACTAGCAAAAAAAAAAAGTACAGGAAGCACACCTGCCAAAAGACTTGTTTAAATTTGATTCAGCCGAACATGAACCAATACACGACAACATAATACAATTAAAGACATAGTACAACCCTGCTGGTCGATCTCATTTAATCGCCATGCTATTAATCTCTATCTCAGTCTTGCTTTCTCGTAACATCACGGTTCGTCCGAGCATTTAAACTTATCATCATTTTATCTTGCTCTTCTATATTAGTGTTCTCACCAGTTGGAGGACAGTGGTTCTAAAATAGGCCCCCACGAGCACACACGAGCACGGTGCCAATGCTAAACGAGCAGAGCCACCACTCTCTCTCCCTCGCGGCAGTCGTTGATCGTGGATCGTACTTGTAACACCCCCCGGTTAATTTCTGTCATTAATTACCATAATTAATTAATAAAGGGCTCGATTAAAAAAAAATAAAATACCGAAAAAAAAAAATTAATCGCCAAAAATTCGAGTGCAGTTTAGTGTAAAAAAGTCCGAGAAAATAAAAATATGTCATACGCTAATTACTGAACTTGGCATGCTCGCAGCCAAGATCATTAACCGGTACACGGTAAACGGATTAACCAGATTTAAATCGATTGTTAAATGTCAGCAATTGCATTCGCTTAATTATTTATTTATTCGGTTTGATGTACCAATATTGAAGTAGAAAAAAAAAATTTATTGCTGGTTATAAATTATTAATTATTTGGCTCAAGTTTTTTTTGTTTACCAGCTACGACCTTGGATCGATAGATCGATTTTTTTGTTTACTCTTACGTTTTTATTTATGTAATTTTTAAACTCGAGGTAATCAGTAGTGTTACGACTGCTGGTCGGACTTTTTACCAAAGTTTATGACAGTGTTGTGAGTGAAACTGTTTAAAAATTTATTTATTGATTGATTTTATTATTTATTGTTAGATTATTTTATTGCTGCAATGTTAAAGATGTGAAGTGATCAAAATAATAATAACGAATGTCTGAAGCCACGTGTGTTACTCGGAGACGTTATTTTTCTATGCCCTGGACTTCCAATCCGGATTTGTCACCCATGGGAATTCAGACTACCTCCCAGTTTGTCGAAAAGTACCACCATATTATTGGTAATTTTTTTTTCTTTATTTAATTCCCAAATGTTGAGAGAGAAATTTAAAATTAGAAAATTTTTTTTTAGTTCAAATTAATTTGTAAGAATTTTTTTTAACAAAAATATAATTTAAAAATTATTAAAGCTCTAATAGAAAATTTCGAAGGGTTAAAATGACTGCTCCAGATAAATTTATCATTACACGTGTTTGATTGCTTTAGTTCAATGAACTTTTGATTTATTTTCGCTTGAATTTTCAAGTGATACCTTTTAAATAATTAATTCCAAAAAATTTTAATAGATAATTTTTTTCTGTAGAGTTTATTGCGGAAGCCGGATAAAAAAATAAAATTAATGATAATGATGAATTCAGGACAATAAAATGAAAAACTGTAATAATTTTAAATCAGTTCGTTTGGTCGGAAAATCATAAATAATTAACGGTGTTATATGAACAGTAAATGTCATTATTTAACAGCGAAACTATTTGTCTTACATTAAAAAGGGGGGAGAGAAAATAACGAGGAGCGAGTGATGCTAATAATAGTTGGTGTATAAGTGATCGATGTATAGACTGTCTGCGTGGCTGACATATCCGACAATACGACAGGAGTTTGAAAGGCTTTACTATTACTATTACTTTTACTATTACTAGACGCATATTTTAACAACCGATAGAGTTTGTTTGGATATTTATTATTATTTCGCCACAGGAGTTCCTCGTTCTTCTTTAAATTACCCAAAAATTTTTTTCAAATAATTAATTAATCATTTTAACTCTAATTTTCTGTCGAAAATAAATTTTTTTAAGTTGCCAAAAATAAATTTGAATAATATTAATATAAAATTTTCAAAAGTATATTAATTTTTTTTATAATTAATTCTGAGATCTAAACATTTAATTTTAATTATAAAATTTTTTTTTTTCAATTTTAATACTTAATTATTGCAAAAAATTTTTTTATAATTGAAAAATGATTAAAAAAATTTATTTTAATATCAAAATATTTCATTTATTTTATAAAAATAAATTATCAAAAAGAATTATTTAAAAAATGTTTTTTCTAAAAGTGAGGACTTATATATTTTTTTTTTAATTTGTAAATTACTAACTGATATTAAATTATCAACAATTGATATTAAATGACGCTAATTTATAATTATAAAAAAAAATTTCAATTTTGAATAATAAAAAAAAAAAAATTCTAATGAAAAATTATTACCTAAAAATAGTGGTCAAATTTAAATAATATACTTTCATATTATTTAACTTTTTTATTTTTTCACAAATGAAAAAATGAAAGAATAATAGAAATAATTAGAGTAGAGACAAGAAAAAGTCTTAAGATGATGGATCCATTACATGGAAGATTGCCAGTGGCCAAAAGTTTGATGATTCACGTGGTGTGTGTTAGAAAACACACACGTGGAGAAGTAAAATATTCAGACGAGCACACGTGCCTACAACGCAAGCCGTGATACGATTAGTCTCGAGGAAAATTTCACTCGTGACGTTAAAGTTACATGCGTCATCGTTCTTCATTGCACCATTATTATTCTTTTATAATATAATAATAAATATATAACAAAACAACCAGCTAGACAAATAGTTAAATAACAAGGATTATTAATAAACACACCCAATAAATAATATTTATTAATAAACTTATATTTTATTAACTATTATTATTATTTCTCTAAAATTCAGATTTTTAACTGCCGGTTAAATATAATTTTATGTATCGAATATTACAACAGGAAGTTAAGTAACATTAACAGTTTAATGTTTTAGATTTTTCCACTCATCAAATTGACAAATCGGAAAAATTTATACTCTTATTTTCGGCGTATATATTTTGTTTGAAGTTATAAATCAGCTATAATTTGAAATATCAAATCTGGTAGTATATGTCTGACTTGAATTTCAATAATTGGCACGTTTGGATTTTATATATAAAGTCTATCATAGTATAATAGTATTTGGCAGTTGCGAATAATATTATACCGCCTTTGAATAATATATCGCAGGAGTTCTGGCGAGCAAGTCGATCATAATCCATAAATAAGCATCGACTTATGTTCATAAGTATATAAATATATTTAATAAAATAAATTTTATAGCCATCAAAAGATGTCAATTTATCATTTTATAAAATTTACGGTATTATAACACTTAAAAAAAAATTTGTATTGAAAATTAAAATATTAACTTGGAATTTTATTAAAAATTTCTAATTTTTATTCTAAAATTAATTATAAAATCTTTCAAATTTTTTTTTCGGCTAAAATTTTTTTGACAAGCTTCTAAGCTTTAATTTCGATAAATTTCACCGCAAGAATCTTCGAGTAGTATTTTAGCGCCATCTCTTGGACCCTATAAGAGCCAAACATAGTTTTTCTTCCAACCGACTGGCAGAAAAGAAATCAGTAGTACTATCTTCGTATGGTCAGACACAAAACCGCAATTTTGGCAACGAAATGAGAAGAAAACTTGAAACATTAATTGTAAAAAAGAAATTTTATCGAATAAAATTAGTCGAGCTAGTTGGAAGATTTTTCAAGAAGATGGCAATACGATAGAAAATTCAAAGCTTAAAAAAAAAAAAAAAAAAAAAGATAACAGAAGATTATAAAATTTTTCTCAAAAGAAAAGAGAAAAGAAATATTAAAAAAAAAGGGGTTAAACAATAAACTCACCTCTAGGCATCGGTGACCAATCCGTTAAAGACCGCCTCCATCAAGGCGACGGCTAACCGCTCCAGGTCTTCACTGTTGGGGCTCACCACCTCTAAACAGAAAAAGGTCATCGCCTCAGCTACCTCAGGGGGACCAAGCGAGATGCTATCCGAAGCGCCCGGACCGGGTTAATCGGACGCGCCGAGCTCTTCAGAAGCTGAACACCCTTCCTCAAATCCTGAAAAAAAAAGAAAAGTAAAGTTTTTTTTAGGCTGGGGTAATATATCCATCCCTATTGTATAAAAATAAAGGCACTAAAATCAGTTCTCTAAACTTTTGTCTATTCCGACTAAAAATTGTTAATTGTTAAAACTCAAAGTTTAGCCAGACTATTGTTTATTTATTTAAAAATAAACATAATTTAATTTCGCTTTCGCTAAACTTGAAGCGGTGGGTCTGTATCTGTACCGCGGGCTATTATTATCCCCGAATGTTAATCCGTCAATTAATTTCATCGGGTTACTGGTTACTGAAATAAAAATAATATTTTTCGCTTTATTAATAAAGCCGGTCACAAAAAATAGTTAATGTAAATCTGTAACAGTGATGGTGACTCGGATCATGTGAGTCGCGCCGAATAACAAACGGGGGGATGAGGTATTTCTGGCGCAATTGTCCGTCGGAAAATAGACATTTGGATTTCAGTCATACGAATTATAAAAGTTACTTATTTACCACCACACATGTACGTTGTATCATGTAGGATAACAAGATACTTATTATATATTTTATCGAATTAAAGTTCTGGCGAGCTTGCACACACGCCTCCTGTCTTTGCTTCTTCCGTGTTGGCTTTAACTTTCTCTGCGCGAAAATTCTTCCTCCAAAAACATATTACCCCACTTAGGACACTCGTTTTATATACTACAAACCTTTTTGTACATTTATATATTTAACTTAATGCCGACCTTACACCTTTTTTGTCCGCAATATTAGTTTTATCAGCCCGCTGGGGCTTTTAGGTTTTTTTTTT
>JZSA01000092.1:0-16178 GCA_000956155.1 Cotesia vestalis
TTTAAAAATATTAAAAATCTTTCGTACGTCACAAGTGACCCCAAGGGTTCATTTTACCCGATTATTTTTATTACTATCATCATTATGGTCCACTTGTGCGAATGAACCTTCATTAAATGTAGGCCAAGATTTTGCACCATTTTGCCAAAAAAAAAGATTATTTATTTATCAATATATATTTTAAATTTCTCTTCTCAAAACAATGTTTTCATCTGGTATTATTTTCTATCGTCTATTTTTAAGAAACATAAACCCGAACAATGTTAAAAAATCCTTCACACCATCCTTAGACTCCTTTGACCTCCTCCGAGTCGCGGTTTTAACCAAAAAGCTTTTTACCGCGAAAGTTAATAACCCAGTGGATGGAAAAGCATGAAATCGAAAAGAGGAAGACTACACACCACGGGGACCACGTTAGATATAATATGACTAGTATAAATATGTAGAAGTATAAGTATAAGTAGTAACTCTTATTGGTCCGGGGCGAGCGGAAGAGAGCAGTTCGAACACTTTTAGACACAGAGCGTCCACGACGTCGCGACGCCCTGAGAGCAGTAGTCGCGTACCTTGGGCAGCCTCCACCTTGCCGGCTCGCGAGCTTATAATTTTTATTATTCAAATTCAACAATTTGTTTTTATTTCACTCACTTGTGTTGTGTTTAATTATCATCCACAATTTTTAATTTTAATTATAAATTTCAATTGAGTGTTGATAAAAAAATTTTTTTTAATTTTAAAGTGTTTTTTTTTTGGGCAAAGTGAATAAGGAAATAAAAAATTTTGAAAGTTAAAAGGACTGTCCTCGAATAAACAAAACAAAAGCTCTTAAAATTCCAAGTGACGATGGATACATTTCTAGAATTTAAATAAATTCACAGCCAACATTACACCGATGAGATCCGCTCTAAATAAAACTTGTACACATTGCAGTCGCTGATATTATAGTAAACTTAATACTGCAGAGAAATCGCGGACGGTTTTATCGATAATTATATTATTAATAAATGATAAATGATAAATAATAAATAGAAAAATTTTTTTAAAAGTATAAAATTGATTAATAAATAGTGAAGCTACAAATACCGACATAAATGCACCCACACCCGCGACCCGCTTTGGCCACGGGGATCGTTTGGATGATCGGATCGGTGCCCGATATAAAAATAGAAATTTTTACAAGAATCGCTTAAGTTGCTTGAGTTTTAGTTTGTTCAGCTCCTCCCCACTGCTCTACCCATTTCTTCCGAAGACATTTTCTCTGCTCTCTATCTACTGTACTAGTCGAACAAGTCTTATCGATTAATCGATCTCAATAGTGAGGGCGTGAGCTGTTAATTTTACATTTCTATCCAGTTTTAAAAGCCTCGTCAAAATTAATTTAATTTATTAATTATTAAAATTTATAAAAGTTGTGATAAAATATCGTGAGATAAAATTTTAGTATTGTTTGTTTTTAAAAATTCTTTTTTTAGAAAAATTTCACTTGGAAAATAAACAAAATACTTAAAATTCTTTTACGTAGACTGCAAAAAATAATTTTAAAAATAAAAGTTTTATTTAATAAAACTAAAAAACTGATCTCGTAGCTGAATTTTATAAAAAAAAAAATTGAACAAACAATTTCAGTAAATTCTTTTGTTTTACCTAAAACAAAAACAAAAACTTTATCGGTTATGTCACGTGCAAAAAAAAATCCAGTGGGTAGGACGTACAAAAATGTTCTCACAGACTAGCAAGTTACCTTAATAAAAACCTCCTTAAAAAAAAAAAAAATTTGTTAATGACCTTTATTAAGGAAAACCGCGAAAGTGGTGCGCGTCGTGAAAAAAACTCGGGACGCCGTAATGGCGGATCGTCCCGGCGGGATTGGCGGGAAAAGGCGCTCGCGTCGTGACAGTAGCGACGGAAGTTCCTCTCACTGCGGAACTCCAGCTTCCTCAAAGGAGCGTCGAACAAAAAGAACCGGAAAGCCAATAAAAGAGCGATGGCTTCTAACCCGGAAGACTTGGCGATACATGGCCGACGCTGGTCGCCGCCTGATCCCCGACGGAGCGCACAATCGGCCCGAGGACATCCCAAAGATCGAGCAGTACTTCCAGGAAGTCTGCCAAAAAGAGCCAAAATTCCTCCTCTGGAGAAAGTCGTCCTATCCTGGAACACTCGGATTCCGAACTCACCGAAATCGGCGGCTTGTAAAAGGCGGGAGTTGCCGAACAAAGGCCAGTTCTGCTGACGAAGCCGATGACTCCCAAAGATCTTCTGTAGGACAAGTCTGCTTGCCTTCTTACCCCGCTACTTCTGGAGGGAGGTTCGATATCTCCAAGACAAAGCGTGATTGGC
This sequence comes from Cotesia vestalis, assembly GCA_000956155.1. Taxonomy (NCBI): domain Eukaryota; kingdom Metazoa; phylum Arthropoda; class Insecta; order Hymenoptera; family Braconidae; genus Cotesia; species Cotesia vestalis. The sequence continues at coordinate 2,341 of JZSA01000092.1, forward strand.
TGCTGTCCAGCGGTAGCACTCCCTCAACTCCTGTCGCAAGACGGCGAGTTCCTGCGGAAGATGTTGAGACCAAAGTTTTAGCAGACATGCTCCAGAAGTACTTGAACTTCCACTCGGACGCTGGAACTAGCGAAGCAGCGCCTGGAGCAATAACTGGAGCCGCCGCTCAATTGGGAGAAATCGGAAAGCATGGAGAAGGAAAGGGAAACGTTGCTTTTGACTACGAGAGCCTGATCCAGAAGCTGCAGCAGCACTTGGACCTGATAATGGCTCAAGGGAAGGAAGTTCCAGCAGAGTCGACGAAGAGCAGCTCTGGAGAAGGCCCTATGCTGCCCTACCGTGGAGATTACGTCCACAAGTCCTTGATAGATACTTTAAGCAGGCATTATGCTAAATCCTCGAACCGGGAGCACGTTATTTCCGGTATTCTCACGGATAGGAAGCTCCTGGAGAAGCTCTACTTCGACCTAAGGTGCACCAGGGGCTTTAGGGGGCTCCGGACTACCGGGGCCTACACTTCGCCTCCCCATTGGTGGAACCCCAGGAGCAGGTTCAACAAAGATGGAACCGACTCTGGCAATGATTGGCTGCCCAGAAGGGACGTCACTTCTCCGCCCCCGTTGATCGCGGTCCAGGTGCCGAGCACTGAAAGGGGCATTGTTTCAGTCGATGCGGTGGTCCAGACTGAGCCCCTGGCCAAGCACGTCCTGGAGGCCTTGTCTGATAAGGAAAAGGAGGAGTCCAGTCAGAGAGACAGTGGCAAGAGCTCTAGAAGAAGGAGCAGTGTTGACATTGATGATGTTTCTCCCTCGGTGAGTGATACTATCAAAAGGTACCTGAGGATGGCCAGAAAGAAGTCCATCGATGCCGATAAAGCCGACAGGTTCAAGCGCGTGAACTACGACAGGAACCTCAGGAACATCAAGGCTAAGGGGGAGATCACCAAGCCCGGAGACGATTCCGGGAACAGCAAAGGCTGTCAGACTGACGAGAACTGGGTTGGGGCGTACAAGGGCGCGTTGTCGATGTCCTCGGAAACTGCGGACAATTTTTCGGATGCGGACACCACGTCCCCGGTGAGCAGGAACGCCAGTTCCAGAAGTAGTATTGACGCGGGACTCGGCTCCGAGGAGACTCCCAACACTCCCAAACACCAACAATCCTTTTTGTCCCAATTGTTACACGGGTCCCATCCCCATAAGGAGAAACCTCACTCCGCTCCAGGGTCTCCCGCTCTCACTGCTTCGAATTCTACAGGTGGAGCGGCCATGCAGAAGAGCAAGTCTTCCAGCAGTGTCGTTCATCATGGCAGCAGGCTTGTGGCCAAAAAAATATGGAGGTCCAGGAGCAAGTCCACTTCTAGGGCCAATCAACCTTCTGTATGGACTCCTCAGGTAATTTTTTTTTGTGGATTTTATTTCTTCAATTATTGAGAAATTACATGTATTTTATTATACTGGGACAGTTTTGTTTTTATGCGGAAAAAATATAATAATAATATTTAGCATTTTTTTATTATTAAATTAATATTTAAAAAAAAATTACTAACTTAAATTCTATCGAATTTTTATGATAATTAAAACAAAATTATTTGATTAATTTAGTTTGCTTAGATTCAATAATAAAGCTTATTATTTTTTTTATTTTTATTATCAAGCGGTAATTGCTTAAATGAAAATAAATAATTTGCTATCGCTGTTTATATTTTATTTTTTCGTTGTATTTTGAATGGTAAATAATTATCGAATTTTTCCACTCAACATAAACAGAATAATATTTCTAGCGACCTCGGGCGCACGTGCTGCTGAAAAAATATTAACTCGAGAAGAAAAACAACAAAATTCCAATATTATAACGAGTATGGGTATCGAAAAAGTTTTGTCTGATCGGTTTAATATTTACAAAAAAATCCACCACCTCTTACATCAGTTTTCAATAAATATTTAAAACAATATAAAATAAATGCAGGTGCGTTAGTTAGTAGACTGATATATCTTGGTAAAAAGGTGGCTGCTTGACCTCGAAATTTAAAGAAGAACGACCTTGAGTACTCTGACAAAGTTGTTAAACTTCTGAGGCTTGATAACCAATTTAGGGCCTCTGAATTTTCGCTGGCGCCGCTCAAAATAGTACGCACTTACACTCTTACTTTTAAAAACACACAGACAAATTACGTGGTTGCAAATCCGCGGAATTTCACGCCTCGCTGTTATCGGTTACGTTCACTTACACTCGGATATTTTTAGCCAAAGTACAACACATATTTTCATATTTTGTTGTTTTAATTTTTTTATTTATTTATTTATTTACTCATAATTATATTTATTATTTATTATTTAGCGTTATGAATGTCAAAAAAGGCGCAAAAAAATTTATTATTTAAATTTATTTTATTTACTGAAGCCTCTATTATTATAGATATATATTTCGTTCGATCCTTTCGATTAGAGTCACGTATCCTCCATGAGGATGACATTGTTAACTTTAAATTTATTCCATCTCTGGTAATCAGCACTCTAGTCACGAAAATCAGTCTTATCTCTTCTCTCAATATCAAGTCGTCATTTATGTCCTGTGTCTACTAAAAGATTTTTTTATTTTTCATTCCTCGAAAGTTGGAAGGACGGCGCCTGTAACTTATTTAGCGCTTGATAGTAAACTCAATAAAACCGTAAAAACTTGAATAAAAATTAAAAAACCCTCGATCTCAAGTAATATTCATTATTTAAATATAAATTCAAATTTAAAGCGTAAAATAATGGAATTTATTTAAAATCAAAGGGTAAGTGCACATGGGCTGGAACAAGTGGTCGCCGGGTAACTCTCCAAGATGTTCCTTTGAGGGTGCTCTCGGAAGTTGAAAGAAAGGTCCTTTGCAGAGTTGCCGTTGCTAAACTTCAAGCACTCAATCTTGGAGTTCACATCAGGCCACCCAGTGGTAAGTTTTAATTGTAAATTATGAATTAACATACACCGAAACTTCAATTTACAGTTTAAAAGTCATTATTTATTAAAAAAAAATTACACTAATTATTTTTTTTAATTATTTTTTATTTATAAACTTTAGAATCGCTGGGTAGTGCATCTGTTGCAAATAAACCTAAACGGCGGGCTTATTTGCTAAAAAGGAAAGCACTGACCACTGGATTCTTCGAAAATAAAACCAAGGAAGATAAAGACAAAGGTAAATAATATAAATTTCATGTAATTACCTTTAATTTATGCTATTATTCGTGTAATTATGATTATTTTTTGAATTCATTCTGCTATTTTAAAAATTTGAAAAAATTTTCCAATACACCAATTTCGAGAATTTATCTTAAAATAATTTCTTAGCCGTGAAATATAGCTTAAATCTATTAAATGAATGTTAAAGTTCAAATAATTATCTTAAGATTAAGCTTTTATTCCTTTTATAGTTCCTTTGGAAAATAAATAAAAATTATTCTAATATTTTGTCTCTCAATTACATATTTTTTTTCAATATTTATCCAAAAAATTTACCAATCCATATCGGGTGTGGCCGAATGGCATTTTTTTTTTGTTAAATTCTTAAAAATAATTTTCTTAAAATTTTTTTATCAGTGCAATAATTTATTTCCGCGTTTGTATACACTTGACAAATCCTGTAGCATATACTGATGCCCAGTAATAGCAACCGAGACTATTAATATCCTACTCATGGTGAGAAATAGAGATTGCACACTTTTGTGAGATCTAAAATGGTTACTATAACAAATGTCTGCTGCTAAAATAGGCTTTATTTAAATAAAACATTCTTTAAAATTTCTTACAATTTTTCTACCTACTTGAAGGGAATTATGTTTAGATCTAAATCTAAATTGGGGATTATGATCTACGTCAATATTTGCAATTAGTCCCAGGATTGTTTGTTAATTTCAGCGTCTACAGAGTTTGATAAGCACTTGACCTTTTGTGAAACGAGAGATTAGTTACATCCATTAGATACTTGGCCTTGATAACGTCTAGCTTGATAAGGTTTTTTTTTTATTTGTTTGATAAGAATGTTTATTTTTTTCAAGGTTGTTATTTGTTGTTTCAGTTATTATTTATTTGCTATAATTGTACTTTATAATTAAATTAATTTTTACTTGAAAAATAATTGAAAAAAAATTGTTAATATTTTTTTTATTTAAATAAATTAGTTAAAAAAAATTTTATGTTGATTTTGAAAGATTGGTATGAGATATAATTTAAAAATCTAAATATAGTAACAGGGTAGTCAGTGGCGTTGCATATTTCCGCATATAAATTTATTTACGGTCTTCAGTGGCCGGGTGTACACCCTAAAATTCTATTTTTCGCATACTCTATCTCTCTGCGATATATAATGTCGAGGATAAAACGAAAAGTGAAAATCCGAAAGCACCCTGGTACTGTAAACTGGTACGTCAATCGATGCATCACTCTATCTGCCAAGAGGTCACTCACTCCGTATTAATTTTCTCACAATTCATCTCATCCTCATACTTAATACTTAAATACTTGCATCAACATCTGTCTACAATACAATCTCGCGCTTTAAGCTCCGCTCCATCCTTTTACTAATCCAAGTCGACACCATAGACCCACACACTAAAATTGTTTTTAGACCCAACAAATACATTACATGGCCCAGATCGTGTTCTATAATCGGCTCCTCGTCACTGGTATTCAGTATTCAGTACGTAGGGACAGAATTATATTATTATTATTATTATATACATATATCTTCTATATAATACTCAAGTTAAACCTTAACTTCAACACAAGTCTATTCAATAGTTTGCAGCCATGGTATTATAAATAAAATAATTTAAACTACGTCTTTTATGATTCTCAAAAACGTAATAAAAATTATTTTCATCCGTCTAATGCACTGGGAAATTACTTTTTTTTTAACTCGTTTTAATTTTAGTTTAAATTTATGATAATTATCATTTTTTATTTAGATTTATTAATGTAATTAAATATATTTAAAAATTTTAATTTTTTTATTTTAAATAATACTAATAATAATAATTTAAAAAAAATTAGTAAAAAAATAAGATTATTATTATTCTATAAATTAAAAAAAAAATTGTTAGCTTTAAATTATAAATAAAAATTAAAACCAATTTGTTTAATAGAACTTAAAAATTTTTTTTTTTTTAATTTTTATCCTTAATAGGAAAGAAAAATTATTTATTATTATTATTATTATTAATTTTTTTTTCATAATGAAATGGAATTAATACAATCTGTTAATAATTATTGGACTGCAGATTCAGCTGGTGGTCTTGTATTTGGAATTCCAATATCGCAATGCCTAGAGAACGACCGACTGGCTAGGATCGCCGCTGGGGAGGTTGCTGATGTCGGGTGCTTATCTAGAAACAGCAGACACGGTAGTAGAACTAGCTTTACTAGCCTCATTGAGACACCCACTGCTGCCTCGAAAACAGATGAGGTGAGTAACATCTTCCGACACCAATAGTCCCCTTAATCTCTAATCTCTTCGTTCGATCTAATCTATTTATTCATTTCCATTACTGCTACTCTTCATAGTCAATCTGAACCATCGTGACAATTTTTTTTATTTTTTTTTTATAAATGTAATCCGGAAATTTAGATTCCGCAAAAATTCAGCAAACATTATTGGAAGATTTGATAGGACAAGTGGTAACATATCACCCGATTTACTTGAATTGGTAGTAAAGAAATTTATCTTAAATCCCGAGGGAAACTGGACTATTTTTAGTGTTTTGTAGTGTAGGGACCGAACCACTTGTGACGTTTTAATTTTTTATATTTATAGCACACTCGGGTCAAGACTCAACTACTGTACGATTTTTAAAAATCTTTCTCATTCCCACTCGCGATTTTTTATTTTAGGTATAAGTATAAGTTTAAATTGATTTATTGAATTTTAATATTTAAAGTATAAAAATTTATTGCGGGAATAAAATATTTTGATTGTTAAAAATTAAATATTTTGTTTGGCTGAATTTTTTTTTAGATTTATTACTTTACTAAATTTATATATAGAAAAAGATGATTTTTTTTAGTTTTTTCGAATTACTTTGCGCGCTACGGATAAAATATATAACGAGTGAAAGCTTAAGCTCGTAAATTTTTAAAGGTTAAACTCAAATCAACATATTTCAAATTAATTTTATTTTTACCAAAAATCCTTTTTTTTACTCAAGAAATTACCGGAAGAATAATTTATTTTTAACTTTAACTAAAAATTGTCTTTTTTCATTAATAAAATAAAAAATTAATTAAGAAAAATTTGACTTATCAATTGACACTTGACTTAAGACGTCACGAGCCAAATAAATGATTTCTCTCCCCTAATATATGATCTAAAGAAAAAAAATAAATGATGGCTATTATAATAACCTCAGTCGAATAAATCATCACTAAGAATTTAGGTGAAAAAAAAAAAGTTAAGTATTATCTGCACCGTTGTCGAATTATTTTCTTGATTGAGTCCCCGCAAATTAATCAATCAATTATCTTGATCTGTTAAGTTGTTATTTTTCAAGAAGACGAGTAACTCAATTAAAAAACCCAACCGGTAAAAATAAACACACGCTTGCGAGGGAAAATCCAATCCAATCTCTGAATAACCAAATCACTAAATAAAACGCCCAGACCAATTAATCTCATCGTTATAATTATCCCAAAGTTTTCTTTAAATTTTATTTATAATTTAAAAAAAATTTATTCTTTTATTTTTATTCGCCGAGGTCATTCTTCATTCGAACGTTCGATAATTTATTATTTGCTGCTATTAATAAAATTTATAAAGGGTCTTTGTTGGTTTTATTCGCGTCCGTGTCTAGTTTAAGACTGAAAATTCTTACAATTTGTTTTTTATTAAAAATAATAAACATAATTATTATATAATACTTTATTTGTATAAATATATTTAAGGTTGTTATCAGAAAATTCGATCGTTATCATAACGAAAATGTGATATTGGCAGCTGTCAAATGAAACATTCATGAGTCGTGTGTAGATGAATAATAAATCGATGCTCTATTTTTAAAAATTACATACATCATATTTGTGTATAACTAGTAAAATCACGGAATTGAATAAATGAAAAATGAGAAAGATATCAATCATGTTTAATAAATACCAACGTATCAGATTTATTAACGACTTTGAATTTTGTATCGGAGATAGTGAGTGTCTGTAGTCTGAGTGTGGGTGTAGTACAAGAGTGGGTGCATGAGAGATACTAAAATATTATATATGTGAGATTTCAGAAGGGTAAATTTATTCGATCGATAGATAAAACAACATTTTGTTATTATTATTAACTGAATAAAAAATTAGTTTTTTTTTTTTTTTCAAAAATTTTGAGTTTTCAACTTTCAACTCAAAATTCTGGATCAAATATTGAAGATACGAAAAAATCGTATCAAACTTTTTTTATCGAAAATTTTATTATCTACAAAAAAGGTCTTTTTCAATTTTATCCTATGTCTCTTCTTTTCTCCAGAAATTGAATTTAAAGTTCAAAAGTTAAGACATAGACTATCCATAGTTTTCAAAAGTTTAAAGTGTTGCTTGCGGCTAAAATACTAAAAATATAAAAAAATCATATCAGACTATTCTTGTAGAAGATTAAATTTTCTTCAAGAAAAGTTCATCAATTTTACCGCATCTTTAACCCTTGAGCCAAAACTTCAAAAATAAAGACTTAAAATCCCACCATCTTATATAACTTTAAAATTTATTGTTATTGTTATTATGATTATTTATATGATTATTAAAAAAAATTACATGCAATGTATATAATAGAGCATTAACGTCACTTAGACGACGAGTACCGCGACAGTCTGGTCACCTGTGACGTCATAAAATCGTCTAAAGTTAAAATAGAACAGGGCCGCTACCAATCTAAATTTAACCGGATTAATTAAGACCCTCGTTTTGCAACGATTTTCATTTAATGAATTTTTGTAATCGGCTTACTATTTCGTTCTATTTATATTTTAATATTTATCTGGACATTTTATATAATTATTAATATTGATATTTATATTTTAACTAACCAGGGCGGCTCCTGCGAGTCTCTGTCGTCGAAAGGAGGAGCGCTGGCTGGTAGCGATTCCGGTGGCCCAGAATTGAGCGATAGCGGAGGCGGACCACCTGGCGAATGGGATGCAGTGCCCGCGATCGTTAGACAATGCATCAAACATCTCGAGCTGACGGGGTTGAGAACGTTAGGAATTTTTCGGGTTTCGCCATCCAAGAAGCGGGTCAGACAAGTATGTTTCTATTTTTATTAATTACTTACATTTTCATTAATATAATTCACTTTTTTTTATCATGCTATCATTTTTTAATTAATTATAAAGTGAGTAAATTAATTAAATGTTTCTTAACCGAGAAATAATTTTTGATAAATTTTTTTTTTTAATAAATAATAATAAAATTTAATTATTATTTTCCAGCTTAGAGAAAATTTTGATTGCGGAAGAGATGCTAAAATAGATGCTGATCAATGTCCTCACGACGTAGCAACCCTTCTCAAAGAGTATTTCCGCGATTTACCGGATCCACTACTTTGCCGAGAACTTTATCAAGCATTCGTCCACACTCAGAGTAAGCGATTTTTATTAATTAATATTTGACATTAATATAAAATAATATTATTGTAACTATTAAGGTAATCCTGTCGATACTGCAAAAATTAAATTTCAAAATCAATAACTTGATTTATATTGAAAATTTATTTATGTAATTAATTATTAATTATTATTGTCATGTCTTTTGAAATTGTATTTTTAAGAATGCAAAATATTTTAATTTAAATTAAAAATTTTTTTTTTTTTAATTAAAAAAAAAATAATTTTTGATAAAATTCAATCTTAAATTAAAAAATTATTAAAATTCAATAAAGCTACGCGTCGTTTATTATTTTTTTTTATCAAATAAGAACGTTAAAATGTTTAAAAAAATTACACTCACAGTTTTTTTATAAAAAAATTTTTTAAATAAAAAAAATTTTTTTAATTTTTAGATGTCAGCTAACTTAATTTTTAAAAAATTTAATACTGTATTTTAATAATGTACTAAATTTTAAATAGTAATTATTGTCGACAGTACTACCCTAATTAAAATTTTTAAAAATCTAAAATAAATGAATAATAAAACTGAATCAGGTGTTACTTCTGTGCAGAAATACGAAATAGACGGCTTCAGCAAGAGGCGCTCCAGCACCTCATCCAGCTGCTACCAACACCGAACAGAGAGACTCTTTGGGCCTTGCTGAGCTTCTTGACTGAAGTCGCTGCCAATAGCGAGGACGTCAGAGACGAAACCGGCGAATGGATTCCCGGGAACAAAATGGATCTCACTAACCTAGCTACAGTAACTATCTACTGAAAAAAAAAAAATAAATAAATTATATAATACTGAAGTTAGCTGACATTTTTAATTTTGTGATTTTTTTTTTTCAATTATTAAATTAGAGTTAAAAAATATTTTTTGAAAATCGCACGCATAGTTTTTAAAGTTTTTTACGAATGAAAATTTTTAAAAATTTTTTTGTAATAATTTTCTCAATAAAAAAAATTCTAAACATTTTTAGATATCGGCTAAATTAAATTCATATAAATTATTGACTTTCCAAAGATATTATAAATGATGAATTATCTATTAATTTAAAGGTATTTGCACCGAACATCCTTCACTGCGTGAAACCCGGACAAACAAGATCAGAAGTGTCGGTAGAGCGAGCCGAAGAGCGGATCGACGTGATTAATGTCGTCCGTGCATTGCTGGAGAACTCAGCAACTCTGTTTACAATCCCAGCTGCTCTTCTTGATGAGCTTTATCTCCACATGATGGATACTCACCCTGCAGATCTTGACCTTGCGCTCTCAAGACGTGCCGAAGAGTGAGTTTCTCTCAATCTAAATCCCAAATCTCTCCTAGACTTTTCTCCCTTCAAATTAAATTAAATAAAAAAAAAAAAAATTATCATTTATCACTCGAGTAAATCCTTAGAAAAATTAATTATTAATCATTAATATTAATAAAAAATTTTTCTTATCAATTTCAGGCAATGCAACGACGAAGTGGACCCCTGCAGCGAAGCGGAGACTTTTTCAGTAGACGAAGCTCTGGGGGGAATAATTTCCACGGCCCAAACGGCCAAAAAAGTCTGGTCCCGGGAGCAGTGTCTCCACCAGATGGCTGGAGTTGGAGGTGACATCGGACCGAAGCCGCGACGGTCCAAACGGCCTAGCAGCAGAAGGAAAGAAGAAGGCAGGAGCAATAGCGTAGACAGCGGATCCAGTGAGGACCCCGCGGATCCTAGACGGAAGTCTTCCCCGATGATCATCACTGCAAGTCTTACTATTCCCATGACCGGGGCCTTCACTCTAAATCTCGACGATCCTGACATCCCTTTTATCGAGGAACAGCCCAAGCCCTCGGTGCCTCCTAGGCGACAGCGGCAGCGCTCAATATCCGGGTGCAGTGAAGGTAAAAAATTTACAAATATTTTATTTGATAAAAAATAAAAGTTTTATTACTTATGCTAGGTGGCAGACACGGAAGCGACAGTGCTGTGGGTTCATCAGCGACCTTGTCTGGAGATCAGCCGCCAAGCTCGCCCCCGTCTTGGGCTTCTTCTCCTCCAGCGAGTCCTGACAGTACAGTTACTGCTGTTTCTTACATCCCGGATCAGCAGGCTGTTTTGCAGAGGGTTTCCTTCACTACTTCCAGCGAAGTCAGGCAGATTTCTAGATCGGTCAGCCAGGAAGCCTCTAAAGCTGTTATTTCACCCGCTTACACGCCTAGTATCACCAGTATTGGTGGTGCTGTCTTAAGGTGATTATTTTAAGTTTTATTAATTAAAGGATCATTTTGGTTCCGGAAAATTTTATTTTTTTAAACAAAAACTTTTATTTATATTTATATAAATTTTATTCAGCTCAACAAATGCGCTTTTTAATAACACAAAAAATATTTAACTTTATTTTTTTTTATAAATAAATTGTGGGAACACTAAATTCAAAATTATATACCTTAAATGTATAATTAGCTATCGCAAAAACTGCGGAGATTAATATTTATTGATAAAAAAAGCGGCTGAGATTAAAAAAAACAATTTTTTAAATTAATCTTAAAGTAAAAAACTCTCTTAAGAGTTTAATTTTTTTTTCTAAGTTTTTAGTTTTAAAAAAATAGTAAAAATAAAAATTTTGATTTGGTTGTAATTTTTGCTACAGCTACTACTTTGTCAAATGTTTGGTTTTAATTTCATTAAAATCGGGTTAGTCGTTCCAGAAATTTAATTTATGGAAATCAGAAAAATATTATTTTGAGATAAAAACGCGTTTAAAGTTTTATTTATTTATTTAAAGTTCAAACGCCAATCGGCAATATATAACAAATTAACAGTATTATAAATTGTAAATTTTTAATGTTTATATAGGAAAAAAAAAATTAATTATTTAATTAAAAAAATTAATCTTCAGTTTATTTAAAAATTTCTTTTAAAAAATTAAAAAACCAAAAAAAAATAATTTTTTTTTTTATTTAAAAACCAGAATATGATCACTTAATTAATGAAAAAATTTATTAAAAATTAATTTTTATTTTTCGAAGGTCCAAGACTGCTGACATAGAAAGAATGCTCCACATTTCGCAAGACAAATCTCCAAAAACAAGTACTATCTCGACGAATGTAACGACTTCTACCTCTTCAACGGGCAGTGACAGCAAGAAGTACACCAAAAGAAGATACACAGACTCCAGGCACCAGACCAGGCACATCCCCGACGCGGAAAGTCTTGCAGGTAAATCCAGTTCCGTCATAACTTCAGTTTCCTCGATCTCGAGCTCTTCTATCGGGGGGTCTATCAGCAACTCTTCTTCCGGACAGCAGCGGAATTCAGTGGCTGCTCCTGTTTGGAAACGACGCGAGATAATATCTTCAGTGCCCTCTAAAGAACGGCAAAACTTCTTTTAATTTATAATTATTGATAATATTATTTTTCATCGTGATATTTATAATTTTAATAATAAAATATTAATAAAAGTCTTTTTAACGGGTTTCAAATGTTTTTTAGACAATCCAACCGTCCTGATATATATTTAAATAATATTTAAAAAAAGTTATTAAATGCTTGTTGATCTCATATCGTCGATCGTGACGACCCTTACAGATTTACCGCTAAATTATTCGTTATAATTATCACAATAATTATTTATTTAATTATTAATTAAATATAAAGCCAATTTATAAATAAAATATAAATAATATTTCTAACTTTGTTATTAAACCTCCAGGAGAGGAATTTTATAACCGTATACCAAAGAGCGATTAAATGAAAAAAAAAATAATAATGATAATTAATTAACAACAATAATAATAATTATTATGTAATAAAAATAAACTTAATTTTTTTACAAAACAAAGACTTTTTTATTGAGTAATTAAATAACTTACTTGTCTTCAGTCAATAATAAAATTTTTATTTTTTTTTTTTCAATTAGTTGGTTCGCTACATCGATTTACATAAAAGTCATACATCGTACATCTGGAGATTTTAAAAATTACGTGATCTAAAAAAAAAAACAGCCGTTGATGAGTTACGGTTCAAATAACCTTTTGAATTACATTTGTGAACAGAAAAAAACTCGTATACATTTCTATTTATATTTTATTTTAAATTATACGCGGTTTTATAAATTTATATTTACAAATTACAGAATATTGACGGACGGATAGATGCATTATTAAAATTAATTAATATGATACTTTATTAGCCGGCTTTAAATTTTTTATTTATAATTTAAAGCTGGCTAATTATTTAAGCAAAACAGTTTAAATATTTATTACAATAAAACAATTAAATATTTATTATAATGGACGAATTTAATGATCACATATTGTAGGTAAGTGCTCACTTAGTGTCACTGTTTTATTTTAGTACTCACATCGATGACTAATTTTATAATTTAAACAACAAATTAACAATTACAATTTTTTTTTTTTTTTACAAATACATTTATCAAACCCAAACAATTTTTTTTTCTTGATTAGATGAAAAATTAACAACGCATAATTAATAAAAATAAAATTTTTAAAAAATAAATTTTTATAAAAAAAAAAAGAGTGAGACCTGCTCTTTCCAATAAAAATTGTACCGGTGATCGCATTACCCAGAGCAATTTTAAACTTTAAGGGGGTAATCTGGTCCAGAAGCTTAAATTTAAGGTCATTTTTGAAGTGTCGTAGAAAAAAAGGCAATCAATATTTTTTTTATTCATTTTTTTATAATATTTCAAGAATATAGAAAAAAAAATTCAAAATTCAAAAAGTTAGCACCTAGTAAAAGGATTATTCATTTAGAGTAATGCCGCTATCGTACTAACTAAAAAAAAGTTAAAATAAAATTTTTTTTCACTAAATAGCAACTGCCTGAAAAAAAAATTTTTTGTAGCACTTTTTTTGAGTTTTCCGAATTTTTTAAAAATAATAAACATGGAAATTTGGGGATGAGAATAGTTCATGCGATAGAAAAGTCTATAAAGAAGACTTACACCGAATTCCAAGTAATTCGGTTTAGTAAAACTTGAGAAATCGTGAGTATCGTTTTAAAAACGACAGTTTCAAGAAAACGCGTTTAAAGTTTCACGTAAAGTTTCTTGCAGTCTAGCTCCAGCCGAGCCGGTTTGGATGCCGCGTCAATAAGACAGTAATTTCTCCGAAAATAGTTTGAATTTTTTGAAATCTTTCTAAAGACAAATTCTTAAAGGATTGAGCTTTAAAAATATTAAAAAAAAATAAATTTTTTCAAATTTCTAGACCAGAATACCCC
>JZSA01000093.1:0-19133 GCA_000956155.1 Cotesia vestalis
AAAAAAAAAAAAAAAAAAAAAAAAAAAAAAAATAAATAAATATGTTACTATCATGTCACAATTTTTATTATCAATCACAATCACTGTCAGTTTTTATATTAATAAAATTTAAGATAAATTTATTATTATTATTTTTATTGTTAAAATAATAATTTTTCTTATGAGTCTGGTTAAAATAATAATTTTTATTAAAGCTTTTACAATTTAATGAAATTTTTCACTGCATAAAAAATAAAATAAAATTTTATTTTAAATTTATCCATTTTGACAGAAAAAGCAAAAGTGAAGATAAAAAATACAAAACACATTCATGTTAATTTTGTATAAAAACACCGCGAATCTAGCTTGCGGCAAATTGTTTGTGAAAGCTTGCAGAGTGCCATCTCATTCATCTGTGGGCGCTCTAGTATGCGTAGAACGTGAGTAAATTCAGCTAGACATGGCAATTTACCGAGCGACCTGCACACTCCGTCATACGCGACTTGGCATTTCTCTGTAGCACTCAGTATCTAAACCAATTGCTCTCCCTTAATGCCGTCGTACGGCCAAATTGCTTTTTATTGCGCTTCGAGGCGAGCAATCAATCAGACATTGCGCTACACTATAATTTACAATTATTGTTATTATTATTGAAAATTTCTCACCATTGGTTGAATGTTCTCTGTATCCGGGATTATTGATTGTCGTCGAACGTACATCCACAACTTCCCGTATCTTCGTAGGATCTCCTCCTCTTCTTGCGTATATTCCCTCGTAAACCGAGGATATCAGAACTCCGAAATTTAAAACTATCGCTCCCAACTGAAAAAAAAAAACATTTTTTTTTTTTTTCGATCAAAAATTGTTCAATTTCTCAATAAAAATTTTTTTTAAATAAAAAATTGTTTAATTTTTTAATAAAAATTTTTTTTTTTAATAAAAAATTAAACAATTTTTTGAACTATTATTTACTTTATTTTTTTTTCATTAAAAATTTATTGTTTTAAATCAAATTTATTTTTTTTTTCATAAAAAAAATATTAAAAAATTTTTTTTAATTTATAAACGAAGAATTTTTCTATTAAATTTATTTAATAATAATATGTTAATTATTACAAATAATTAAAAAAAAAGTTTCAGGCCGGTTAATTTCAATATAATTATATTAAATTAAAAAAAAAAATTTTTTACTTTTTAATTAATTTTGAAATGTAATTTTCTTATTAATTTCCCAACACGCGTGAAAGTAATTAAATTTATATCGTCCAAACTGCTAATAAAAATTTACATTAGACATAATTTAAGTAATTACAAAATCAAAGTACCTTTCCACGTTTCTGTTTTCTGCGCTCCATTTTAACGTCATCTTTCGCCTCTTTCAGCAAATTCCGCGGTCGTTTGTTCATGACAACTTCATTATTTAATAACGAGCACG
This sequence comes from Cotesia vestalis, assembly GCA_000956155.1. Lineage (NCBI taxonomy): Eukaryota > Metazoa > Arthropoda > Insecta > Hymenoptera > Braconidae > Cotesia > Cotesia vestalis. Next base: position 1,415 of record JZSA01000093.1, read on the forward strand.
GGAAAATAGAATTTCACTGGTACAACAAAGTGTTTAATTTGCATAAGGGATTTTAATTGTATTGCTAAACAGTCTTGAGTGTAAAAATTTACATGTAAAGTTTAGGGAAAAAAATAAAAGATAAAACTTGTACCCGAGGCGCTGAAAAGCAACTGAACGCTTAACCGGGTCGCTGATTGTTTTAAAAGTCTGCAGACTAACGTTTACTCGATATACGTCTCTCATACTAATCGCGAATGAAATAAAGACACCTGCGAATCATCAACATCCGCAAGTGTCCCCCAGGTGTTACATTAAACCTCTGTTAAAACTCTTAATAAGATTTTATTCATTTTCTATACCTGCACCCACTACACATATCAATTATTATTATAATTAATAATTAAATCTCTATTAATTCTCATAGTTTTATCACATGGACAACTAAGACCTTGCTTACAAGTAATAAACGATCGTGAAACGGAAATTACGCAAACTTATCTTGTCTATACTTTTAATAATCTCAAGAAACTTTAGATTCATTATTTTATCAATTAATTTTTTTAATACAAAAAATCATAAAATTATTTACTTAAAAATTATTATAAAAAAAAAAAAAAAATAAAAATATATATATTTTTTCATAATTACCGGTAGAATTTTTTGGCCCACAAAAAGCCGCTAAATACAAAATTGTCACGTCTAAATCTTAAGTGTATAAATTGAAGGTTTTGTCATTAGCTCATCATTAATTCAATCATCAGCTCGCTAATTGTTTAAGCAATTTACGTTGGGAAATTTTACCGTGAAAGTATCTCTTTCTCTAACCAATCACTTAGCAGAAATAATTTTAAAAATACTTAACACTATTTTCCTTTCAGACAAATTGATTTTTATTGTAATCCACTATAATGCTAATTTTAACATTTTGTTAAGTAATTATTATTCTATGTACTACTTTTCGGTTTGAGAATAAATTTTTTAAATTTTAATAACAATGCCATTACCGATATTTCCAACTTTCTTTTCGATAAATATTCAAATTAGCAATAAATATTAATATTTAAATTTAATAGAAAAAATAAAAATTACCTGCATATAAAAACCTTCGCCTCGAGTGATAATGTAACTATTGGCTCGGTCATCGGTTTGCAATGCAAATAAACTCGCAGCGACTATCGACAAACAACCTGGAAAAATATATACTTGTTAATTATTCTATAATGCATAAGTAATTTAATATTTTATTAAAATTTATAAACAAGAAAAATTGCTTAAAGAAGAAAAAATTTTTTAAATTTGATTAAAATATTTTTTTTTTTGATTAATAAAATTAATTTTTTTATCAGTGACGCAATATAACAAGTGCAAAGTAATATCATATAGAATTTCGCATTTATTCAGGAGAGCTATTGCCATTTCCGGTTGGTCTTACAGGGGATTTACTTTACGAGGTAGTAAAATGAAAAAATGTTAATGCTGACAAATCCTAAGCTCAACATTTACTTCAAAGTACTTGTGTTATATATTTTTGATGATAAGTTCATTGTTTTATAGATGTCATGCTTCTTAAGGACGTTCATGCGTAAAACTTAATTTATATTTTTTAATTTTGAAAAGTTTAATTAATGATCTTCCCTCAAAAATTCAAAATTCATTATCGCAAGTATTTAAAAAAATTGTTAACATTAAAAAATTAGATTTTTAACAAACAATCTTATGACAGATTAGCATTTTTAGTAGATTTCATAGAAATCTAACTATTTGGTTTGTCCTTACGGTGGCTCAAATATTAAATATTAATTTACATGTAAAATTATCTAACGCAAGAAATATGATACCTAAGTATATTTCCTGAGAGTTTCTGGTTAAATAATACTAATCTACTCTCTCAAAAAAAAAAAAAAAAAAAAAAAAAAAAAATATATATATATAAAATAAGCTTGTTAATCTGAAAGCAGCTTTTCAAGCTCACAATCTGAGCATTTATCATTTCCGGGGATGAGATTTCTACGCAATAAAATTAGTACGGAGGAATGATTTTCATGATTGCTTCTTGTATTATTGTATTCGGGCTGTGCATTAAAATAAATGACTCGGCATTTGAAAATAGTTTCAAGCTTCGCTGATGATGGGTCGCAACAGTTGACAATGTTAAAGTATGTAATTATTTATTAACAGTAGTAGGGGGGGAGGGTTTATTGTCTGAGATGATTAATGGGAGAATCAGAGATCTCGGGTACTTTATTTGCTTTTAATGAGGCGAAATTTAAGCGGTACTTACTGGCCAGTGTGCCAAGTGCAACTTTTCCGATCAAGGCTGTGCTGTAGGAGATTACCATCCGTTTTGCTGAGGAGGCCATGGCTAGCTGGAGGACTGCCAGTAATACCAATAGTCCTAGTAGTCCAGATGATATTGCTGCTGCTATTCCAGCTACCCAGACTACCACTAAAAATTATTATAAATTATTTTTCTTTTTTATTTTAAATAAAAATTTTATTTCAAATTTTTATCAAAAAATTATTGTTTTTATAATTTAAAATTAAAAAAAAATTTTTTTTATTAATAGAATATTATTATTATGATTGTAAAAAAAATATTTTGAAACTTACTGACTGGTTGAAATCTGGATACACCCGTACCGCATCTTTCCCGATTATAAAGCAAAAGTTTGCACTGTCTCCAAGGTCCAAAGTATCCTTTTTCAGCAGAAATTCCTGCTGTAAAATAAAAATCCCATCATTTAATTATAATGGATAATTATCAGTAAAAATTACAAAATGCTAAAAATAGAGCAAATGAGTTTACCAAGACCGGAATCAATTACAACATATATAACTCTATTTAATATAAATAGAGTCTAGTTTAGATTACAGCCGGGTGTGAATAGACAAGAGTAACACTCGAGTAAGACCAATCGATAGAGTTTAATTTCAAGTCATTCGATCAAGTTCATTGAGGTAGTAATTCATTCGCGTACTACATATAACACCTATGTATGCAAGTAATACACTTTCCAACTTAATATTAATACCGAATTGAATTACTTCGCCAGTGAAGCGTACATTGTGTGATGCGATATTTTTTACCAATATCAGCGATTTCATTTAATTCTTTCCTTATACTCAAGTCCTCCCACAATTTTTTTTAAATCTATATTATTAAGAGAATAAGAAAAATTTTGTGTCTAGGATAGTCATATGATAAAATCGCTTTTTTTTTTTTTGTTAAATTTAGTATCATTGCAAAGGTCTTGACTTGAATTTGTGCTTTTTTAAGGTTTCATAATAACATTTTTAAAGATATAAGCTCACCCCGACATTACACTCATCGAGAGCTCTCACTTGAGTACCCACATCAATTTTTTCATATATTTATAAATATTATATATATGTATATATGAAAAATATATCAAAATGCATGTGGGTGCTCGAATGAAAGCTCTTGATGAGTGTAATTTCGAGATGAGCTTATATCTTAAAAAATGTCAATAGTTAAGAAAGTATTATTGAATAAATGAAAATTAATTTAGCAGATATTTAATAATTTTTAGAACTTTTTTTAACAAATAAATTATGGGAAAAAAAATAGTAAAAAAAACTGATGTGTAGAAATTTAAAAAATTAAAAATACAATTTTTAAAAAATAATTTTTTAAAGTTAGTTTAATTGTTAAATAAAATTAACAGCTAACTACAATGTCCTTTAAAAAAGCAAATTTCATTTATTTATAGTTCACAAGTCACGACAGTCACATAGTGCAAGGTTGCTAGTTTTCTATAAAAGTAAATTGTACTGATTTAAGTTTTTTTGAAGTAAACTGACAGCTGGAAGCTTAAAAAAAAATTAGCGAAGTGAATAATCAAAGCGCTTTTAAAGTAATGATTTGTATTTTTCTCAAGAGATTTAATTTTGAATAAAAGTTCAATAGCAATCAGCGAAGGAAATCAGTAAAACGAATTTTCACAAATGGATCAATCCAATTGAAAGACGTTTCCGCTGGTAAATTGCAGCCATCTTGACACTAAACTAAACTAAACTTTTCCCAGTGTTTTTATGAGTGTCACATAAATCGTGAAAAACACCAACAAATAAAAATTCAACTTCTTAAGTTTTATTTTTTAACTTTCTTTAAGCTAAAAATAAATGCATCAAAGTAAATTAAAATGAAAAGAGTGTCTTTGATACACACATTATGCTCAGAATGGGTTTATGCTATCATTAAATTCAAAAGACAGCGCAAAATGAATAGAATGATAGTAAAGTCACGTTTATAAGTTTGCCGCGTGAATAGCATCCCATCTTTACGAGTATTATTTAGCTTATACCCACTTTACCAGGGAATATAAATTGCCATATTTACAACTACACGTGTTCTATATTCATATTTATCGCCAGCTTACTTGTATATTACGTAACCTAACAGTAACGCAAGTGCCTGCATTTGCGAGACAGAATCTAATAAAATTTTTTAATAAAATTTATCGTAACTCATAACAGTCGCAGTTTTTTCTATAAAAACAAACAATTTAAACTATCGGTAAGACAGAAATCTTTGTGACCAATCAGCGAATTATCCCTAGTACGCCTGCGCAGTAGATATGCGCAGAAAAACTAAATAAAAATGAAAGAAGAAATATTTATTTATTCACACTCAATATTGTTATACTTTATAAAATATTTTAATTTTAATTTCGTAACCCGAGCACAAATTTGTTTAATAATTCTTATCGATCGGTGTAACGACCTACCCAGAATTTATTACTCAATGCTCTTATCAAGGTTGCCACGAGGAAATAATACCCGGAAAAAATTAAAGACAATGAGAGCAAGTACAATGCCCGATAAAAATAAAAATATTTTATTAAAAATTCTTATAGATTGTAAGATTGTAATAATATTGTTGTTGCAGCCGTAGGATAAAGTAACATAAAGGGTAAATTGAAAAAGTGCAGGTGGAATGGAGAAACAGCGAGTCCATTGATCATCGATCAAATCGAGGATAATCGACCGCGAACTTTCGGTCAACGAACTGTTACGATATCGCCTATTATTGTTTTTATTGCCAATTATATTTTTCTGAGTTAGAATTGAAGCGAACAAAAGGAAGAATATTTTAATTAACGCTACGAAGGATGATTATTGATTATTAAAAAATAATGCCGGTGGAACAATGTTGACAAAAGCGCGTTGTTGCCGGATAATAGAATAGCGAAGTATTGTATGTTACATATGGTATATTTATAGTATATAATAGAGATTGACTAATAATTATCAAGTACAGCCTACCGATGTTTGTACATTAGATAGATTGGACGTGATGACCTACATGTTTATGTATCGTATGACGATTGCGTTATATCTACTGTGAACGATGTGCTTATATTTACATTTATACTTAGACTGAGACTAAATAACATCAAGGTATGCGTTGTTACATCAATTTATTGATTTTAATGACACAATATCTATTTTTAAAATACTTTTGATGTCTTTCTTTTAATTTTATAAATTTTAACTGCACAGTAAAAAATTTTGCGTCATTGCGTCTAAAAATTTTGTGTTAAAAATTTTTGTGTCAAATATTTAACACTTTTTTGTGTTGATTTAACAGAATGAATGTCACAAAAAATTTTAATACTAAGTTTTTTGATGCAATGACGCAAAATTTTTTATTGTGTGAGAAATTTAAAGATTTTTGATAATTAGATACAATAAGCTATAAAAAAAAATTTTTTTCAGCAAATTTTGACTTTTAACAATTTTAAAATAATTAATTAACATTAAAAATTATAAATTAATAAAAAAATTTGTAAAATTAATGTACAGTAAATTTTTTTCAACAAATTTTGACTTTTAACAATTAAAAATTTTTTTTGTTAATTGTTTTACTTTCAAAGCGCAAAATGGAAAAAATTTACAATGTTTAAAAATTAATTAATTTTAAAATTGTCAATTAAAAATTAAAATTATAAATCTAATAATTTAATTTTTTTTTATTTTAAATTTGCAATTTGATTTTAAATTCAAACAATTTATTTTCCGCCATTGATGAAGAATTAATAAAAAAAAAAAAAAGCGAATGAATATGTATTAAAATGAAATTTTCTAATAAAGTCACCAATAAATAAAGTATATAGTGTGTTTACGCTCAGTAGAATGAACAACCGAGAAAATAGTGTAGAAAAATTTAAATTTTCTAGGTAAATGAAAGTATGATACAAGGTCTTGTGTCTCGAGTCTCAGGATTTAAATATACGTTCAACATTATACTTAGACATTGCACTGGATCTCATAATATAATATAATATTATATTATATGGACATTACGCGTCTCGATGTTATAAATTTCATGATACTTGTCAGTTACAACACAACACAGCTCTATTCATAGTCGCAATAAGTATAACCATAAATCCTAAGTGCAGTGGTAATTGTATCGATAACCGTGAGAGCTCGAGTGCTCGGTTTAAACGCTAGCAATTCATTCTAATGCGAGTAATATAATCGAGAGGAGGTTCAGGTAGAAAGACTTTTTATTTAACTTTATACTTTTATTGCTCATTCGAGTGAGATCAAGTGCAACGTCTGCGTCTATATACATTCCGAACTCATTTCTTCAGCCTCTGTTATTTCTTCCTCCGTTGCTCCAACGGTCCAATAAATCCAATAAATTTACATTATCCGAATGTTAATTAAAATTATAATGATACTAAAATTAGCTGACAATTGACAATTTTTTAATTTTTGTAACAAATTAATTACAATAAAAAAAAACATGCTTTAAAAAATTTCTAGTGATAATTTTTTTTTAATTTTTAAATGTGGAATTTTTTAATTACATTTTTTTTAAATGTAATTTTTCATTAAATAAAATAAACCGCTGAATTTCTTCTTTTCTTCTTTGCACGGCAAATTGTTGTTATAGGTCATAAGTTACAAGTTCTTACGCTCCAAATGAGCACTAGGTGAAACTGGAGGCAAATGCCAACAGTGCAGGGATTGGTAGAGCCGAAAAAAAGTGAAACCAGATAAATAGTTGCGGTTTTATAAAAATATCGCTTTTTAAAAAGATAAAGGATGGAAAAAATAAAGGACAAGCATTTATATATAATGGATAGAGGTGAGCCGACGGTACTTCCGGTGGACACCACCCGGAACACAAATTCACTAGAGCGTATATATCAACTGGACAGAATAATTTATCCCATGGCCAAAGAGGTTAGGAGTCTACGCTGCCTATTTCTTCCTACAAGTTTTCTCGTTATTTTTTTCTTATCGATAAAAAAATTATTACAGATATTTTTATTTACTAATCAACATTTATGCCAAGGCTCCGTAGGCCGAATGGCAAGCTGAAAAATACATAAACATCTTATATTCACATTTTTAATCTGTAATAATATTGTGTAATATGTAAGTTTAAATTTATAGAATTAAAAATGCAAAATTTTCATTTTTATCAGAGTCGTTTTACAGAATCAATATCAAGCATGATATAATTTATTAAATCCAATAACGTGAATATCCAAAAATAACATCAATAAAAAACAATTAAGAGGGAGAAAAAATAGAATTAAGACAAATTAAAGGAGGAGGGGACGTGAAATAATTGAAATAGAGGAAAAGGGTAAGTTTCAGCCAGGGAATAAATTGGAGAATTATGATTAAAGTTATTGATTATTAAAGCAAACTACTTTGTAACTAAAACAGTTAAAGAAAGTCTTGAGTCAAGCGTAAATTTTCTTAAATCAAGAATATCTTAAGGAAGATTGAAAATTTCTTGAATTAAGTTAAAATTTATTGAACGAAGTTAAATTTTTTTAAGCCAAGAAAATTTCTTCTTGCTCCAAAATAACTTCGGTCTTGCTTACAATTTTCTTGGTTCAAGAAAAATTTTTTTTTTGTGTAAAAAGAGAAAAGAAATAAAGGTAATCTCAAGACAAAAATTACAAGACAAAATCAACTTTCTGTTTTTTTTTTTTGGTCTTGCGTGACCTAAAAAACTCAAATACTTTACTTTTAAATATATTTAGATCAGAATTTTTAATATCCTGCGGAGAATTTTGAATATTCTTGATTTGAGTAGAAAAATTTTTGATTTAAACAAATTTTACTTAATTCACGAATTTTTCGTCTTGTTCCAAGACAATTGCTCTCTTTAAAATTATATTCTTGGTTCAAGAATTTTTCTCTTGAATCTAGTTAATTTTTTTTTCTGTGTATAGTTTAGTAGTTTAAAATTTATAATGATGTCTTAAATTGCCAGCTTATCAGATCTTCTAATATCAAGATCTTAACATATTACTCGGAAAAAAAAGGAAAAATTACATTATACACCGTAAAATATTTTAATCACTTATTTACACAGAAAAAAAATCAACTGGAATGAAGAGAAAAAATTTTAATTCAAAAAAATAATTTTGAAAAGTTTGATTTTCTTTATTTCAAGTAAAATTTAATTAAATCAAGAAAAATTTCTTAATTTAAGAATTTTTTTACTTAAATCAAGAAAATGGAGTTTTTTGAAATTATTTACTTAATTCAAATAAATTTTTTTTCTGTGTGTATATTATTAAATTGTAGAAAAAAATTGAACTAGTCATTATAATGAATTTTTTATATTAAATTAATATAAATTTCTTTTTTGAGTTATAATTCTTATGGAAAAATACCTACAGAATCAATATCAAGCATGATATAATTTATTAAATCCAATAACGTGAATATCCAAAAATAACATCAATAAAAAACAATTAAGAGGGAGAAAAAATAGAATTAAGACAAATTAAAGGAGGAGGGGACGTGAAATAATTGAAATAGAGGAAAAGGGTAAGTTTCAGCCAGGGAATAAATTGGAGAATTATGATTAAAGTTATTGATTATTAAAGCAAACTACTTTGTAACTAAAACAGTTTTTTTTTTTTTTTTTTTTTTCGAGCCCAGTAAACTTAGAAAAACATCTAGGTAATGAGAATAATGGATTGTTGTCTGAGTTTTTGTCTCATTAATTTTAAACGGTGGAATAAACCGGATTTAATGAGCGCTAATGAAGTCAGGAGCCTGTCTGTGTTTTTATTACCAATTACCAGGTATTGTTATTAATTATTAACTATTAATTATTCTTATTCTATTATACTATATTACATAATAAATAAAAAGAGCGACGGTGAGAGTCAGCGGAGTAAAACGATGTAACTAACAACGAGAGTAATTTCAGAATGGACCTGATCTACGTTAAATGGCAGCTATTATCGACATGACATCCTGCCTGCTGGCATTACGGATGAATTCGACACGCAAGTATTGTGTGCATACTTTTGTAAATCAAGTCTTGCGAAATATAAAACAATTTCCGAGTCTAGTAAGAATAATAGATAAATAACCGGGTTTAAAAATTCTGTCGTTTATTATTTTTAATTTTAAATTGTCAATTGTCAATAAATACAGTAAAAAATATTTTTTAAACATTTCTATATTAAATATTTAATACTTTTTTGTTTTGATTCAACACAAAATTTTTTCACGCAAAATTTTTTACTGTGCACGTTTTGTTTGTATGTACTAAAGACGAAATATTTTAGTGTTAATCTCTGGAGTAGATGCGAAAAAAAATAAACAATGAAAAGAAATTGAATTAATGGTATCTTACAGGCAACATTAGTTCCGGTTTTGTTTTGTTTTATTTATCGCTTTTATAAATTATGAATTTTCTCACGGGTTTTATTATATTTGCCCGTGAGATACCGGCTACTGACTTGACCCGTAAACTTGACTCGTTGTACACGTTACAAGCTTCGCTCAAACTTCCGAGATTATTGTTATTAACTCTCCAGCCAGGATTTTATTGTAGTTTATGTAATTGGTATGTCAAGTGCAAGAGTTATGAACAATTTTTTTATTTATTTTTTTTTTTTTTTTTTATATAAGTAATTTACAATTTTCTCTACAATTGATCAAAATTTTGAAGGTTTTATTAATTGAGTAGAAAAAATTTTTTTTAAACTTTTTATTAAATTTATTTTTACTTACTTGGAAAATTTAACATTTCTTTGTGTTAATTTTTTTAAATCAAGACAAGAAAGTGTTAAAAATTTTTTAAAAATTTATTTAACGCAAAATTTTTGCTGTGTAATAAAATAAAATAATTATAAATAAAAAAATCGTGCCGGAATTTTTTCCGCCTGTGGTTAAATATTAAGCATACAATAAAGAATTTGAAACGAAAGTTTTAAAGAAGAATACTGAAAAAAAATTAACTTGGATCATTATCTTGCAAGAGAAAAATTCTTGAACCAAGAAAATAACTTTAAAGGGTTTAATTTTCTTGAATCAAGAGGAAAAATTTTTGAATTAAATAAAATTTCTTAGTTTAAAAATTTTTCTACTCAAATTTAAATAAAATTTTTCAAAATTATTTACTTAATTCAAATAAATTTTTTTTTTCTGTGAATAAAAACAAGTATTAGGTAGAAGGAAGAATAAAAATTCCCTTTCTATAAATTAACTAAAGAATGTAAATCGTTTAATTACATAAGAGCCGTGGAGTAGAGAGTACATCAAAGTCTGAGGTATTTAAGTTCCCAGGGTCTACCAGCATCTTCTTTGTGGAAAAGGCAAAGGTGCAAGGAAGTCAGTGCAAGTAATACAAGAGCGAGGCGATATGTACAACCAAGAGGATGTCGATGCCGGTAAAATGCGTCAGGGTCAATAATAGTATCAGGGGATATTACGCCGGGTATAATTATCCTGTTAGACTTAACCAGTAAGCTTAACTAGAAATTCAGTCAACGGGAAAGTTGAGAATCTTGAGCGCCGAGTTTCTCCTCTTTAATAGAAAACGTTCATCTGCTCAAGATATAATCTCGATCTGTATAATCAATCTCCAAGTGATAAATATTATCACACTCTAAATTATAAATTATTACCAGTTATTTATTTTATTACATCGTTAGCACTTTTTAAAATTATATACTAATGTACAATATCAGTCATAAATTTATATTCATTGATTTTTAGAGGAAAAGATCAGCTTCTATTCGTTCAATCAGCAATTAGACGTTAAATCGAGCTGAGTACAACGGCGTTCATTAACTAGAGACTATTCCGGTCTAATTATCCCGGTTTACTCTTCATTTGTTATTCTATCTTGAGATTTTTCTCGGTTGTCGCCTACATCCTGCATCCTCGAGTCATGATCTTCATTTTTCGTCTTCCTTTTTTACTTCTCTTGTTGCGATAAGTACTTTGTTTAATTACAAACTCTACTAATTACCGAGACTTTGATCATCAATAGTTCTTCATCTTATTTGTTCGCCTCTAAACTTTTGCTTCTAATTAAAAACCTCAGAATATTTTTTTTTCTTAAAAATTATTTAACATCCATTAAAATGCCGTCGGTTAATTAAATAAATAATTCTTTAATTAAAAAAATTTTGAAAATTGTCGATTTTATTGACAATTTAAAGAAACTTCAAACACAGTAAAAAATTTTGCATCATTGCGTCAAAAAATTTTTATGTTAAATATTTAAAACTTTTTTGTGTTGATTTAACAGAAAAAATATTAAATTTACACATAAAAGTGTTAAATATTTAAAACAAAAAATTTTAACACTAAGTTTTCTGACGCAAAATTTTTTACTATATGAGAAATTTAAAAATTTTTGATAATTAGATACAATAAGCCATTAAAAAAATTTTTTTTCAGTAAATTTTGACTTTTAAAAATTTTTAAATCATTAATTAACATTAAAATATTTAACACAAAATATTATCACACTCTAAATTATAAATTATTACCAGTTATTTATTTTATTACATCGTTAGCACTTTTTAAAATTATATACTAATGTACAATATCAGTCATAAATTTATATTCATTGATTTTTAGAGGAAAAGATCAGCTTCTATTCGTTCAATCAGCAATTAGACGTTAAATCGAGCTGAGTACAACGGCGTTCATTAACTAGAGACTATTCCGGTCTAATTATCCCGGTTTACTCTTCATTTGTTATTCTATCTTGAGATTTTTCTCGGTTGTCGCCTACATCCTGCATCCTCGAGTCATGATCTTCATTTTTCGTCTTCCTTTTTTACTTCTCTTGTTGCGATAAGTACTTTGTTTAATTACAAACTCTACTAATTACCGAGACTTTGATCATCAATAGTTCTTCATCTTATTTGTTCGCCTCTAAACTTTTGCTTCTAATTAAAAACCTCAGAATATTTTTTTTTCTTAAAAATTATTTAACATCCATTAAAATGCCGTCGGTTAATTAAATAAATAATTCTTTAATTAAAAAAATTTTGAAAATTGTCGATTTTATTGACAATTTAAAGAAACTTCAAACACAGTAAAAAATTTTGCATCATTGCGTCAAAAAATTTTTATGTTAAATATTTAAAACTTTTTTGTGTTGATTTAACAGAAAAAATATTAAATTTACACATAAAAGTGTTAAATATTTAAAACAAAAAATTTTAACACTAAGTTTTCTGACGCAAAATTTTTTACTATATGAGAAATTTAAAAATTTTTGATAATTAGATACAATAAGCCATTAAAAAAATTTTTTTTCAGTAAATTTTGACTTTTAAAAATTTTTAAATCATTAATTAACATTAAAATATTTAACACAAAGTTTTTTGACGCACTGATGCAAAATTTTTTTCTGTGTACTTCAATTTTAAATAGCCGTACTTCATTCACTTCCGAGGTTCCGGATTCGAATCCCGGGCAAATTAAAAAAGCAAAGTCGCTTTTTTTTTTTTTAATTTTTTTTAATAAAGAAGCAAGTGTTACTTCATATTGAATATTCGAACAGATGCTGGAAATTTTTCAATAAAACAACATATGTAATTCATATTTCAAGAGCATGTGTATGATTTGTATGCATTAGCCGTCGTTGAAAAAAATGCTAGCATCGAGGAATGTTCGATGACACGTGGGTCGCAATTAAAATAAGTACAATGCATCGGGCAATAAAAGGAAGCGATGCAAATAACAATAGTTATATATATAATAATAATATTTTAGTTGCTGCTGCAATAAAAGCTAAACGGAGCAATTTTAAAATGATTAAAAGCGATTTGGAAAAAAGTGGAGAACTTATCGGAATTTAAATCAGCAAACCACTTCCGGCTGGATCTAGCACTCATTTATATTATGGAAATTCAATGAAATATATGTACAGAACAGTAGACTATTTTTTAGCTTGTATTGTGTTTGGTTGTATAGGTCCGAGGTTTTGTTCGCGTTGACAGACGTGTCAGGAGAGGACGGTAGACAGTGTTAAATCTCCCTCATGTGAAGTACGATTGTAAGATGTTGGGTACTTTGTATGGGTATTATATTCGCACTCGTATTCGTATAAAATATATAAGTATAAGTATAAGTATTCCCAAAAGGCCGTTGCACTCATCGCGGACTCGGTAACTCGTTGGCCCTGCGTGTATAGCGGTACTCGCTATCTCTTTCTCCCGCTATTTTTTATTCTTTATAATTCACATGTGAACCAACACACCGCAAATGTGTTTTTGGTCGTGGGACGATGAGTGTAACATGAGAATACTTACATTACCTGTACAGAATTATTCTATACTTTCATTTTATCTGATTTTACTTTTGGATTAGCAAAAAAAAATTTTTGTTTAGTAAATTTTGGTTAAAATTTAAACAATAAATTTTTTTTAGTAAATTTTGGTTAAAAAATTTTTGTCAAAATTTAAACAAAAAATTTTTTTTTAATTTTATAATATTTTTTAATTGTAATTAAAATATCTACAAAAATCAGCCAAAAATTAGCTTTTAGAAGTCTATTTTTTTTTTTAATTAAATTTTCATACAAATAATTAAAATAAGTAATTTTATTTTTTACATAATTTTAATATTTTTCAATTAAAATTAAAATTATTTTTTTTAATTAAAATTATTTTACAAAAATAAATAATTATTAAAATAATTGATATCAAAAATCATAAAAATAAGAGCCTGAGATAAAAGCTATTCCTTATAATAAAATTCTATTATTTTTAATTAATTAATTACTTAATCATGATAAAAAAATTGGTCATTTATTATCAAGAAAAATAATGAAAATTAAGCGAGAAAAAAAATGACAATAATTTATACCCAACAGCTGTAATGAGTTAAAAAAGTACTCCTTAACATTCAGCACCTCAATAGCAGTAAATAAAAGCTTACAGATTAACTGTGAAGACGCCTCGACGTAGCGAAAACTACCATTAGGACAATAAAGGATAAAAAACAATCTATTTATTACCTCGTTACTTTTTTTATTTGGTTATTTCATTTTATTTAGCTTTTCTCGGCTCGAATAGCTGCTGAGTGGAGTGTATGTGTGCGCTCTTTATCCGCTTCTTATACCTTGACTGTGTGTTGTATGTACTTTACCCTTACCGGAGTAATCTATTATGTTTAATTCAGGTTTCGTACACAGCAGAGTTATATACAAACACAAATATAAATATAAATACAACAAACACAAGTGTAGGAAGCCCCGTTAACCATGGATGCGTAACAGTACACCTCATAACACCTGTTAGTCCATCTACTGCTCCTTGCAACTCTCATACCTCATGCCCGGACTTATTACCTAATGCAACCCATTATTTTACTCTTCTCGTAAAACATCAGGTAGTAAAGTACCTGCAGTCAATGAAATTTCGTTTTTATTTTTATTTGTCTGCTCGATGTCTATCATCCAGCGGTTTAGAGCCTTTTTTTCACTTTTTTTTCGTGAAAATGATGAATGATAAAATAATTTATTGTTTTTTCATAAACATAAATAAGAAATGATTTTTTTTTATGGATTATAGTAAGTATTGTTATCTTGGAATGACACATGATGATAATTTAGTCATCACTGCATTTTTTTTAAACTTAGTCATCATTTTTTTTCCGCACGTACCAGGAATATAAAATAGATAATTTATTTACTGATTGATAAATAAATTAATATTATAATAATTAAAAATTATTATCAAATATATTATTATTGATTATCTATAATTACGTGGGAAAAAAAAATTACCAAGAGAATTTATTGAGAAGATTGAAATAATTTTGATCCAAATAAAATTTATATTAAAATTATTCTCTTTATCTAATTAAACCTGCAATTCAATTGATTTTATGAAAGGTTTCAGGAAAACCTTATAAATGAATTTATGTTCAATTAAATTTTTATCAACTGATTGAATTTTTTTTTTTTTGAGCATAATTTAATTAAATTTTTTAGATATGATTTTAAATTAAAAAAAAATTTCTATTATTTTTTAAAATTCTTAAAATTTTGAGTAATAATTCTTACAATTTTTTAAAAACTAAATTTTTTTTTTCTAAAGTAATTTCTAAATATTATTTATGATTTTCCACCCTTAAATCTTATCACTGTAATAAATTCAAATTTCCAGCTAAATGGTCGACCCAAAAGCTCCAAATCTCAGAATAAATAATAAATCTTCCCAATTGAATTTCACCGTTTAAATAATAAAAAAACTATCTGATTTCTCCTTTCCATTTCCAATAAATATCACAAAGCCAATATCAATTTTCCCTTTTGACGGATGAGATTTGAAATAAAATCTGGAGCGATAAAGCCAACTTTAAAGAAGAAATAAATGTAATAATAAAAAAAAAAAAAAAAAAAAGATTATACTATTTTTATGTTATTTGGAGAAAAGTAAACAGTTGTGAAACATAGAAATGGCATTTTGCCATCAAGAATGCTACCAGACTAATGATAATGTGTTATAATCCTAGAATATTGTGGATGCCAATACATCACATGGAATACACTAGTTTGTTTTCTGCAAGTATAACTGCACCAAAAAACAGTTCAGAAGCATACTGTAACTAATAAAATAAAGAGTATCCGTGCAGTTGCAGTTGCGACTAATCGTTGAATATAATATAATATAAGAAAAAGGGAAAGATGATCAGGGACGTTGGCGACTGAATGACCCATCAGGGATCTTCTGACACTCGGCAATAATAATATCACAAAAATAGCGAAAAAAATCATTATTTTAATGGGTGTCATGATCATAGCAGCAGTCTGCGTAAATATGAGAAAATTAATTAAGTAAACTCTCGGTATTGTGCGGTATGGTATGGTAAGGTGTACAATAACGATAAAAATAAAAAAGCCAGACGACAAAAGTAGGTCAAACGTTATTTCCGGTGTTTTTTATTTTCATTTTCTTGTTTAATATATGTATCTTTTGCAGGAGTATCAAGCGGATAAAAATCCCCTCGTCAATGTTTCTGCTTTAAACAAACTTTTTACTTTAACAATTAATATTTTTATTAAAAAATTAAAACTCAGCACCGTTATTTTATTTTATTTTAATTCAATTCACCTTATCTATTGTCTTGAAGTTCTATTCTGCCATCTACTATGCCCCTTTATTTTATTTTATACAAATATAACTCTATTTAATTTTTTGCCGATGTACTTGTTATTTTTAGAGTTTGTAAGCGCTTTATCGCTCACCGTGAAATGCGATACAAGCTGATTCCCGCGATACAGGTGTTCGTTGAGCAATTTTGTTCTTTTACAGACAAACCTTTGATGACAGTCGGGTTTATTCATTCTTTTTAATTCCTCTTTGTTTGCTATTTAATCCTTGAGATTTTTTTCTGAGCCTTTCAAGTGAATTGCTTTGAAAAATCAATGCTTTTGATAAAAAGCTTTTATCGAGAATTAAATATTAATTTTTTTTATAATTTACGTGGGAATTTTTAAACCCTTTTTAAAAAATATTGAACAGCTATTATAAAGTACGCTTTTACTCAATCGCTTTGTTGAATGTTTGATTGCAAAACTAAATTTTTCAACCGAGGAAATGAATGTGTGAAACCTAACAGCTTTCTCGCCGCCAATGAGGAAATTTTCATTCAAATATATTACATTAATAAAAACTGACATTGATCCCTAGAGCGAAACATTTTATTAAACAGTCGAAAAAACAAATTGAAAATTTAATCGGTCTTATCTCTTGCGACTCATTGCACAATTCATCATCATCTTTATTTTAATTACGCAATTGTGCAAATAGAATAACAGCGACCTTGCAGTTATAAAAACACCGGCGCATAATTCTATTCCCGCAAGATTGAAAAATTTTATTTAAAAAAAAAAAAGATAACATTTATTGTCAATCTGCCAAAGGTCAATGTCAAAATAATAATATATTTAATTTTTGTAAAAATTGTAAATTTTTAGAATTAAAAAAATCAAATTGTTTTTATTAATTGTCAGAATATTTTTTTAGATTTTCAAAAATTTATTTATTTTTTAGAAATTTATTTTTAAAAAATAGAATCAAAATTTTTCAGACAAAGCTTTAAATTTTATAATTTACTTTTTGAGAAATTAATTGACTATTTAAAAATCAAATAAAAATTTTAAAGTTTAAATGTGAGAAAAAAAAATTAACAGCTGAAAAATTTTCTTTTTTTTTTCTTTAATTTATTTATTAATATTTCATAAAACAAACTAAAAATTAGAATTAAAATTTTTATTTCAATTTAAAGTTTAATTTTATAAAAAAATACGAGCTCTAAATTTTTCTCCGTACTAAAAATAATTTTATCCAAAATTTACCGTAATAAATTCCCTAAAATCCCAAGTCATGCCTAACGGGTAAAATCAGCAATCGTCTGCAGAATAAACAAACAATCAATCTAAAAACCAAAAAAAAAAAAAAAACTA